>PVJS01006042.1:0-61588 GCA_004027185.1 Glis glis | reverse complement strand
CGGTACCGGGGATTGAACACAGGGGCGTTCTACCTCCGCGCTACACCCCCGGCCCTATTTTTTATACTTTATTTTGAAACCGGGTCTCACGAAGTTGCGGAGGGCCTCACTAAGTAGAGAGAGAGAGACAGACACAGAGGGAGAGAGAGAGAGAGAGAGAGCTGAGGCTGGCCGCGAACCCGGATCCTCCGGTCTCCGCCTCCCAAAGTACTGGGATTACAAGCGTGCGCCACCACGCCCGGCTCGAGGCTGTCTTCTATGTCCCGTAGGTTTTCAGTTAGTGGTAATGATGACTTCTTACACACCTTTCCTCTTTTAAGTTATTCTTGTCAGGTAATTTGGTCACAGCAACAAGAAAGCTAACTGAAATGCCTTTTTATTTTTTACTTTGAGGCAGGGTCTCCCTAAGTTGCCCAGACTGGCCTTGAACTTGCAATTCTCCTGCCTCGGTCTCCCTAATTTCTGGGATTACATGTGGACCACTGCTCCTGACTGAGAAAATTGCTTTTCTTCTCCAAAACTAATATGTGCCCTGTTCACCTCTGTTCTCAGTCCCCATTATATTGCCCATCGCACGGACCAGCTAAGGAGCTATATCTTGTATATGTGTTAACAAGTATTTATTTCTGCTATATCTGGACCATTAAGAATATTCCTCAGAGGCACATGATAAATGTTTATGGGTTGAAGGGATAAGTGAAGGAATAATGAATGGATGAATGAAATGATCACTGACAGCAAATCTTTAATGCAAAAATCATGAAACACTATGTAAATAGGAACGAAATCCATTTTATGAATGGTACTAGAAAGTCATAGAGTTGAGCTGTGAAGCATTATAAGACACTTCCTAGTTTTAAAACACAAGATTAAACAACGGAAATTGCTGGTCCTTGTGATTACTTCTTATGTCTCATTAAAGTTCCAACTAATTCTCATTTATTCTATTTCAATTTGTGTGTGTGTGTGTGTGTGTGTGTGTGTGTGTGTGCGCGTGTATGTTTCTGTTCCATTTTTTAACGTGTTTCAACTGGTTTTGGTTATTGTCTCTATGCTGTTAATCAGGAAAGACTCTTAAGAAGTTATTCTATGACTTTTTAAGTCCTGGATGATTCAAAGATTCATTGTCACCCTAATTTCATCTTTCGCCTCCCTTGCTCTCCTCCTGTTTTTCTTGTTAGTGGGGAATTGTGGGAGTTCTGCGCTGGTTATGGAGCGTTTGGTTCTCCTTGGGGAATTAGCCAGCAAGCCTGACTTCTGAGAACTCTTGGAATAAAGCGATCTGACGGAATGTAAATTTAACCCTACTCTGATAGCTTCTGGGGTGTGGTTTTCTTCTAAGTACAGATCACGTTGGGTTTTGGTTGAGGAAACAATTTTCTTCTGAAATTGAAAGAACATAAGCGATAAAGGCTGGAGGAGACGTGACAGTTTTAGTTTCTTAACCTGGCATTGTTTATCATTTAATTTATCTTTTATTCTCTTTTAAATATATCATCCATCTTTTCCCCAAAAGTTCACTTTTTTTTTTGGCAGTTCTGGGGATTGAACCCAGGGCGTTCTACCTCTGGGATGCACCCCCAGCCCTATTTTTTATTCTTTATTTTGAAACAGAGTCTCACTAAGTTGTTGAGGCCTCATTAAGTAGCTGAAGCTGGCTGCGAACCCGGATCCTCCTGTCTCAGCCTTCCAAGTACTGGGATTACAAGTGTGCGCCACCATGCCTGGCAAAAGTTCACTTTTTAAAATATTCACCTCAAATTTATTGAACACCTGCTATATGCCAACGTGCAAGTACTATTCTTGGACCCGTGGTTATAGTTAACAGTTAGGGTTATGCCCTAACATTTGATAGCATGCTCCTATTACTTACCCTTGGTTATTTTTATTCTTTCATGCCAATTACATATAAAGAATAATCACAGACAAGAATAAATACAAATGAATGTATACTGAAATAACCCAAGTAAATTCATAAGTTATTATTCATAATTTTCCCATATGTCACCTTATAGGCAACACTTTCGCAGTATTATTAGCACTAAGGATTTAGTTTTTTATTTATTTTATTTATTTATTTTTGGCAGTACTGGGGGTTGAACCCAGGGGCATTCTACCTCTGAGCTCCACCCCCAGCCTGATTTTTTATTCTTTATTTTGAAACAGGGTCTCACTAAGTTGCGGAGGGCCTCACTAAGTAGCTGAGGCTGGCCTCGAACCCGGATCCTCCTGTCTCAGCCTCCCAAGTACTGGGATTGCAAGCGTGCTCCATCACGCCCGGCTAGGATTTAGTTTTTAATAATCCCAGGGACAAATATGCCTATATAACATTTGTCCCCACAATGTTATATTCCAAATTTGATTTTCTTCACTTTATACTGAAATATATATCCTTTTCGGTCACATTTTGCTATTAATTTTTATTTGCATTGAAAACACTTGCATCAAATGATTTCTTTCTTCTCCAGCACTTTGAGTATTCATGGAGGAGACTTTTTATCCATTCAACATTCAGAAAATATTTATTGATTCTTCCTTACATGCCGAACACTGGGGGTGATAGGGTAAGAAAAAGACCAGGTGCGATCAAATCAGCTCCGATTCTACACTTTGTGAAGAGTTGTAACCCTGGACCTTGAAGATGATTGATAAGTTACACACACCACTTAGGCTCACGTGTGGGAAATTAAAAACTGTACACGATCATGTTGCTTATAACCTTATCATGGAATATAGAACCAAATGCTGAGTTGTGCTTAGGGGTTTTAGTCCCTGAGACACTACTCTAGGGGTATTACAGGATAGCCTTGAGTTTCCAATAGTCCTTCTCTAGGAAAACTTAAAAGACAACGCCTCTGTGGTATCTCTGAATGGAGATTTTCTCACTATGATGCAAGTATGTGTGTGTACTTGTGCATATGCATGCACACACATACACACAACACCTTTCTGTAATTGACTTTATGATATATTGTTTATACTTTATTTTGAAATCGGGTCTCACGAAGTTGTGGAGGGCCTCACTAAGTAGAGAGAGAGAGACAGGGAGAGAGAGAGAGCGAGAGAGCTGAGGCTGGCCGCGAACCCGGATCCACCGGTCTCCGCCTCCCAAAGGACTGGGATTACAAGCGTGCGCTACCACGCCCATCATAAGAAGCCATTTCTAATAGAACCAGCTGTTTGCTTTTCTTGAAATTTGCTTTGAAGAAATGATAAATAAGGAGAAATCAAGCAAGTAGTTACCCAGTGCTAACAATAGGAAAAGCACTAGGGTGTGTACCGTGAGTGATAAAATCGACAATAAGGTGGGCCCTGTCCTCAAGCACTTCACAATCTAGTTAGGCGAGCCATGATACATGCAATGTGCCACGCCAAGAGGAGACTTCCAGAAAGACTTGATCAAGGCGGTGAAACAAGGTGTTCATAAAGGGCGGTTCCCACTCTCAGTCCATCCAGAGAAAGAAATACGTTGCCTGTGTCTTCCTGTTTCCACGCTGCATACAACAGAGCTTTGCACTCAGTAGAAACTCAGAACATCCTTTCTTGAGAAACTGCAAACCCACGTAAAACAATGAAAAAAGGTCTTCCACAATGATGAGGGCACGTAATGAATGGCGATGAGAATAATAACGATCATGGTTACAGCTAACATTTATTACGTACAATCTTAAAGATTTTAATTGTACTTATTTAATTTTCACAATAACTTGATTGAGATCATTGCTATCCTTATGCTTATGCAGAAGAGGAAAGGAAGGATAAAACAGTGGAATAAGTTGTCCACGATCGTGTAGCTCCTCAGTGGCTGGAGCAGGAACTTGGTCCCACGGGGTGTGTCTAGCTCTCATGACTATGCATTTCAGCAGCAAAGCATGGTGGGTAACATGAAGAGTGATAGGCCATGAGCTCTCCCTTCAAAAGCTTAAAATCTAACTGGAAAAATTTTGCAAGTTTGGCTCATTTAAATATCGAAACGGTAATAATTGCACTTACATTAAAGCAACTGCAACTAATCTTGAAATGAGGAGCAAGAGGGGACAATTGAAGGTAGGAGTCCTTTGGGAGGACTTCCTGGAGGAGGAGGAAGGACTTAGTCCTGGGAAGCTGGGTTAGAGTTAAACAGTTAGAAAGAGTGTTAGTCAGCTTGGTATCACTGTGACCAAGATACCTGACAAGAACAACCTAGAGGAGGAAGAAAGATTTATTTTGCTCCTGATTTCAGTGGACTCGGTCCGTGGTTGACCAGCTCCATTGCTCTGGGTCTGAGATGAGGCAGAACATCATGGTGGAAGGGCGTGACTGAGGAAAACTGTCCAGCCCATGGCATCCCAAAGACAGAGAGAGAGAGAGAGAGAGAGAGAGAGAGAGAAAGAGAGAGAGAGACAGAGAGAGGGAGAGAGAAGAAAGAGGGAGAGAGGGAAAGAAAGGCAGAGAGAAAGAGAGGGAGAGAGAGAGGGAGAGAGAAAGAGAGGGAGAGAGAAAGAGAGGGGAGAGGGAGAGGGAGAGGAGAGAGAGAAAGAGAGGGAGAGAGAGAAAGAGGGGGAAAGAGAGAAGAAAGAGGGAGAGAGAGAAAGAAGGGGAGAGAAAGAGAAGGAGACAGAGGGAGAGGGAGAGAGGAAGAGAGAGAGAGAGAAAGAGAGGAAGAGGGAGAGGGAGTGGGACAGAGAGAGAGAGAGAAAGAAAGAGAGGGAGAGAGAGAAGAAAGAGAGGGAGAGAGAGAAAGAAGGGGAAGAGAGAGAGAAGAAAGAGGGAGAGAGGGAAAGAGAGGCAGAGAGAAAGAGAGGGAGAGAGAGAGGGAGAGAGAAAGAGAGAGAAAGAAAGAGAGGGAGAGGGAGAGAGAGGAGAGAAAGAGAGGGAGAGAGATAAAGGGAGGGAGAGAGAGAAAGAGAGGGAGAGAAAGAGAAAGAGAGGGGGAGAGGGAGAGAGGAAGAGAGGGAGAGGAAGAGGGAGAGGGAGAGGGAGAGAGAGAGAGAGAGGGAGAGAGAGAAGAAAGAGAGGGAGAGAGAGAAAGAGAGGGGGAGAGAGAGAAAGAGGGAGAGAGAGAAGAAAGAGAGGGAGAGAGAGAAAGAGAGGGGGAGAGAGAGAAAGAGGGGGAAAGAGAGAGAGAAGAAAGAGGGAGAGGGAGAGAGAGACAAAGAGGGAGAGGGAGAGAGAGAGAGAGAGAGAGAGAGAGAGAGAGGGGAAGGGGCTGGTCTTGAGGGGAGTACCTACTTCCTCCAGCCAGGTCCCACCTCCCAGTAGCCCATTCAGCCACCAATGGGTTAGTCCACTGATGAGGTGGGAACCCTCGTGAGCCAATCACGCCCCCCGATAAAGCCCCGCCTCTCAACACTGCTGCACTGGGACACATGAGGGACATTCCAGATCTTAACCACAGCAGAAAGCACACTTCAGAGAGAAGACATGTTATGAACTCAAGCAGAGTGACACTCATCAACGCCAGACTACACTATGGAAAAAAATATAGATCAGATTGCCTGGAAGAATGGATCTTTATTTGCGAGTGTTGAACATGGTCACAAAAGACTGAAGCCTGTGGTAGAGCTGCCTGAGTGGCCAGTGAGGCTTCGGCCCGACTGATCCTCCAGGTCTCCCGGCGCTTGGATCTCTGCAAAACAGGGAGCTCCTGTGCCCCGGGTTCAGTGGCTTCCAGAAATTCTTCCCAGAGTAAGCCAACTTGCAGCAGCGTTTAATCCTCCATGGAGTCTGGTACCAGTGGGTTTTACAGTTCTCCATAGTCTGGAGACCTCACTTCCTTCACCCAAAGACAAAATAGCTTTGTGTCCCTTCTGGTCACTCTCAAAGGCAAGCCACCATCTTCTCTCTCTGTCCAGAGCACTTGGCGCCATTGCTTCCAAAAACGTAGGCATCCTCCAAATAGGGGGAGGACACCTTCCATCCTCTCAGATGTGCTCTGAAGCAAGGGGTCACGGAGACTGTTTGGAAAAGAGGAGTGCAGGAATGAGAGAAAGAAAAACCTAAGAACTTGAACGAACAGGAGTTAACCCCTCACGGATGTATTTGCCCATACGTTTTATCCCCAGGTGACTTGCTGACAGTTTAGCACGTAAACTGTCAAAAACCTAGATCGGATATTTTAAAACATCTCTGGGTGTCTTCCCTCTGAAACTCAGGTCATCTGCTCAGGGCTCAAACCATTTTTAAGAATGGTTGGCAGGCTGGGCTTACCTCAGTGATACAGCGATTTTTTTTTAATAAAAGCTTTTACCTGCTCTTGGGAGACAATATTATGCCAAATATAGTGCAGTGCTCCACAGCTTGTAAAATCAACTATGTGGCACAAACCTAACGACGTCCTCAAAAAGAAACGAGGCCTCAAAAGGGCCTTGCCTGCTTGTGTTACCCTGCCATTCCCTTATGGAATTTCACAGAAATGGCCCGACATGTGCGTTCCACATCCTGACTGCCATTAATATATATATATATATATATATATATATATATATATTTTTTTTTTTTTTTTTTTTCTGTAAAAGAAGAGGAAGACAGAAGTAAAGCAAAACGTGCTCTACAGTGGGAAATGGCATCCGTAGCCACTGGGATAAAATTACATCGACAGTGGGGGAGTTACTTTCTTCCTTCAAAGAACAATGTTTGATGTTGGAACTGGACTCTGCTGGTGAGACTCAAAACTTGGGAGATAAATCCAATTCAAATTTAGAGAAGGGGTTTCAGATGCTGCTTAGCAGGGTGAATTTTAGGGGTTAACACATATAAGAGAGGTGACATTGTGCCTGGTCTGTCTGTCCTGGGTTTGTTGGACAGAGATAATAGGACCAGTTCCCCATGGTTGCACCTACAAAGGCATTGAGATGCTGTCGTAATGATTCATTATGAATCCTGTGACATTTTAATATCTAGGGAACGTTTAAATCTTGTCTGGTTTCTGCTTCTTTTCCTTCTTTATGTTGATTTCTACATCTCTCCCTATTTATCTCTGTGCATCACTCGTATTCTACTCTGAACTCAATTTGGTGGGTGAAAGGGCACAACTAGCTGTGTGCGTGTCTTATCTCTGCCCTAGAGAGTGGTGGTTCGCACACGAACAGGCTGCACCTACTGTACATAAAACACCAACCTCACTTTGATCTCTCCTTAATGTGCCGGGTTTAGATTACTTTGTGAGCAGAAAGGGTGAGAGGTGGCGGGATACTATTTTAACTAACTACTGGGGGCAGTATTTATTCAGGGTGCAGTTTTTTAATGGCAAAGATGGTACATGAAAGCATGTCAACCGTACTGCTCAAAGACTCTGACAACACAGAATATTTTTATAGATGAAAGGTGAGGTATCTTCAACTTCTCGGTGTAATATAAATTGGAGGAAAAATGTAAGACATGTAAAAAAATCCAGAGAGAAAGCTATCTATATTCTGTGAGGATGGCATGGAACCCTGCCACAAGACCAGAGGGACTATTTCAGAGTTGCGTGTATGAGATACAAAGTACGACCAGGAAACAATAAAAATACACATTTGGAGAATGATTCTCATTGCACTTATAATTAATGTAATATTGGTTTATTAAGAACTAGGTATTTGACACACGTGGTGGCACACTTTTGTAATCCCAGCACTTGGGAGGCTGAGACAGGAGGATCACAGGGTCAAGACCAGCCTCAGCAATGTAGCGAGACTCTTAGCAACCGAGCAGGACCCTGTTTCAAAACAGAAAAGTAAAAAGGGCTGGGGGGTGTAGCTTGGAGGTAGAATGCTCATGGGCTCAACCTGCAGTAGCACAAAAAAGAAAACAATATAACTAGGCATTTCAGGAAGTGTCTATTAAAATATGGTAACAGGGTGGGAACTCAGGAAGAAACATGTAAGGATCATATTCTTCATGTTTGGAAGACTTGCTTTAGCTTCCATTTACAATCAGAATCTAAATCCTATTTTGTATTTTCTTAATTTTTTATCAGTGCTTTGTCATTCTTCAAAGTAGTGAATGTTCATCCATGCCTACCATATCTCCTGATGTTGTCCCCTCTGCACCCCTCCCTCCCTACACATGCTAGTGTACACGCACATAATATTTGTTGTGTTTCCTTCCTCCTTTCCCCTTCTCACCCTCCCACCTTCCTTCCCACCCCTCCATTACTCTACTGCTCTCTCTCCTCATTTTCATGAAGTCCTTTTCTTTTCCTATTTTCTCTCTAGCTTCCATGTATTAGAGAAAACATGTGGCCCTCGATTTTCTGAGCCTGGCTGATCTCACGTACCACGATGTCCTCCAGTTCCATTTTCCTGCAAATGACATAATGTTGTTCTTCTTTATGGCTGAGTAAAATTCCATGGTGTGTGTCTACCTAAACCCTATTATGTTTAATTCCAAAATGGCTTGAAAATTCTGCCCTTGCCATTGATGAACTGTATCTTTCCTTCTTTCCCAGCTCAACACAATCTTGCCCTCACACAGTGATTCTCAACGTTTCTTTCTGTCTCCAAACACTGGTGGTACCTGATATACTGCTAACACTTAGAGCGCCTACCTATGGCAGTAGTGCTTAAGGTGGAGGGGTGTAATATACAGAACATCTGGAATAACTGTGTGTTTTACAGAACTCCCCAAGATTTGGATGTGCCCACTGTTTCCCAATTTGTGTCTAGGAGCCATTTGTGCTTTTATTATTGAGCCCTTTGTAATCTGGCCATGACTCGCTTCGTTAAATGCACCCATGGTTATGAACCCCACTTATACTTTGTGAATCGCATCTTTTGACCGATCATTCCATCTATCTGGAATATCAGATTCCATCCCACCCTCTTTTGCTCCCGCGCTGGCATGCCTCTGTTTAATTCAGCTCAGAATTGGTTCTTCGGTAAAGCGTTCTCCATCGGCCCCCAAGAGGTCTGACCGCTCTTATTCGATTTTCACAGGAACCTTGTAATGACCAGGAAAGTGCATTTCTAATGCGATATTCTAATTTATGTTTTTAAATAGCTATCTTCCCAACTCCATCACCGGGCTGGGGACTAGGTACTTACTCAGTTTTGTAAGTCTGAATTCAACTGCAGTAGCAAATTCAAATACAGTGGCAAACACTGTAAATTTAAGCTATAAATCAATGCTTGTCTACGTGAGTACGATCATCTGTTAATCCAAATATATGATCCTTAAGTGTAGAGCTCATAATTCTTACGTTTTTGTACACGTGTGTAATCACCAGTAGGATGAGGGTATAGAACAATTCCAGTTTCCCAGAGATTCTGTCATGCCCCTTCCTAGCCAGCACCTCCTTCCAACCACCAGAGGTAACTCCTATTCTGACTTTTACACACACAAAAAAATTAACTTTGTTGCTCTTGAGCTGGGTATGGACTCTACAAGTAGAATCAGGTAGTATTTATTCTTTTGCATCTCATGTCTGTCATTCAACATGTTTTGGGAGTCATCCATGCTGTTGAATGTGTCAGTAATTCATTCTTTTGTATTATGTATTATGTAGAATTCCATTTTATAAATATGCCATGATTCATTTATCCATTTTTTCCTCATGAGTATACATGCAGTTTACTATTTTTTTTTATTGCGGTACTGGGGATTGAACCCAGGGGCATTCTACCTCCGAGCTATACCCCCAGCCCGATTTTTTTATTCTTTATTTTGAAACAGGGTCTTACTAAGTTGCAGAGGGCCTCACTAAGTAGCTGAGGCTGGCTGCGAACCTACGATCCTCCTGTCTCAGCCTCCCAAGTACTGAAATAACAAGGGTGTGCCACTTTTAATTCTCAGAAATAAAGTTATGTTTGACATTTTTTGTAACTATTATTTTTTGTAGACCTTTATACTGTTTTTCTTGAGTATATACCTAAACATTGGATTAGTGGGTTATAAAATAGGTTTTATTTACTAAAAATGACTGGGACAATCTATCCACACAAAAGCTAAATAAAGGAGAGTTCTACTTTGTCCTGTATCCTTGCCAAAAATTGCTATTGTCAGTCATTAATCTTAGCCATTTTGGTGGTTGTATGGTAGAATCTCAATGCAGATTGAATTTGCCTTTTCTTAATGAGAAATAATGTTGGTCAAAGTTTTATATACCTATTAGTCATTTGGATATATCCTTTGAAGACTGCATCTTTGAGTTGTACACTTTTTTTTTCAGTACTGGGGATTGAACCCAGGAGCATTCTACCTCTGAGCTATACCCCCAGCCCTAGTTTTTATTCTTTATTTTGAAACAGGGTCTCACTAAGTTGCAGAGGGCCTCATTAATTAAGTAGCTGAGGCTGGCCACAAACTTGCGATCCTCCTGTCTCAGCCTCCCAAGTACTAGGATTACAAGCGTGCAGCACCACGCCTGGCTAAGTTGCACACGTTTTATTGAGTTGTCTTTTTCCTATTGATAGAGTGGAGTTCTCCATATATTCAAATACATTTCTTTTGTCAAGTGCATATATTGCACGTATATTTCATCAGTTATAAATTGCCTGTCTCAATTTCTTGTTTTAATTTATATTTATTTATTTATTTATTTATTTATTCATCCATTTCAGTGCTGGGGATTGAATCCAGGGTCTCACATAGCCTAGGCAAATGCTCTCCTACTGATTATTTTTTTATTTTTTTTGAGGAAGGGTCTGCCTGAGTTGTCTGGGCTGGCCTCAAACTTGTGATCTTCCTGCCTCAGCCTCCAGAGCACCTGGCATTGCAGGAGTACACCATCACCCCCAGATAATAGATTTTATTTGTAAGGACAGTTTCAGTTTTAGGTTTACAGGAAAATGGAGTGGAAGGTAGAGAGATTCCCCCTATACCCCCAGCCCATCATGCGTATAGCTTTCCCCACTTCCCATATCTCACTTCAGAGTGACACGTTTGCTATAGTAACTGAACCTCCTGTGATACGTCACCATCACCTACAGCCCATAGTTTGCATTACTGCTCACTCTCAGTGACATTCATTTCATAGGTGTTGACAAATGCTCAGTGACATGTATTTACTAACATAGCATCATATGGAATAGGTTCACTGCCCTAAAAATTCCATGGTGTGCCTATTTATCCCCGCTCCCCCCAACCGTTGGCAACCATTGATCTTTTTACTCTTCTATAGTGTTGGTTTTTCCAGAATGTCATCAAGTTAGGATCAAACAGCCTGTAGCCTTTTCAGATGGGCTTTTTTCAGTTTGATGATATACATTCAAGTTTCCTCCAAGTCTTCTCTTGGCTTGATAGCTTATTTCTTCTTAGGGCTGAATAATATTGCATCACTTTGTGCAAAGGGATATTAAGCAATGGAATATTAGTATGCAGTGGATGACACTGTGTGCCATCTTTTGAACTCCTTGTCTCGCTGTAAAAGCTCATATCCTGAAAGAATGTCTCTGAGCCAATAAGCTCCCCTTTATCTAGTTTTATGTCTTGTTCTCTCGATCAAGAACCTTCCCAGTTCAGTTGCTGGGATATCCCAGGCTCTGTCCCATTGATGCTGGCTAATCACTGAAGTTCTTCTAGCGACATCCTCGCTCCCCTCTTGCTGTGGCCCACCATAGCCTTGAGTTGCTTTGGCTATGACTCAGTCCCTATTTGTTGATCTGACCTCCAAGAGAGGATTTGGGGGGGATGAAGGTGACCCTGTTGTCTTTGGGACAGAACACTCTGCAGTGTCTTCCCACATACAAAAAGTGCAGCTCTTTAAAAGGAGGAATAGACTACCTCTGCTGGATCAAAGGATTTAGAAGAGTTTGGGGAACTCAAGTGTTTGGGTATATATGTGCACCTGACTTACACCCTGCATCAGCGTCCTGGGCTTTCCTAGCAAGGATCTAAGCCTGGCACAGACCCGACTTAGTTGAGTGTTCTGTGGGCTTCCCCAGCGGCTGCTCTCAGCCAAGCATCCTGCAACCTTGCCTAGCACTTGTTCGACTCAAGAGATGTTTGAAATCCTGATGGTGATTACAGCCTTCGCCCATGGATGTGCCGTCCCTTCTCCCTGGGTAACAGGCTTCCCTCAGCTGCTGTCCGATGACTACAAACAATTCCCTTATTTATTATTCTATACTTTATAATTGCTCATTGTGGGAACTTAATTTCAAAACTATCTGCTTTATGCGCACCCACACTGGAACTCTCTTAATAAGTGATTGCTGAATAAATGAGTTTGTTAGATGTGAGAGTCTTCTGGTAGAGCCTGAGGAATATGTTGAGTAGGCATGGGGAATCATCTGTGTATAATAGTAGTTTAAAAATATATAAATTCTTTAGATTTCCAAGAAAAATTATACCAAAGCCAAAGAGAGGAAAAATTTAAAACAAAAAAAATATGAGGGAATAGCAACATTCATAGCATGGTAGGCTAAGATAATGTGGAAAAGAATGAAGAAGAAATAGAAACATACATATTTTATTTAAGTATTTTATGGCGTGATCCAAATAAACAAATACTTATTGAAGTTACACTGTAATTTGTATAATTAACAAAGATGAGATTGCATGAGCGAGTCAAAGATTAGGGTTGAATGAGGAAGAATTTTTGCAAAAGGAAGAGTTTTATCTTGGCGATGAATTGGTTACTGCGTTACTACAAAACGGGATAGAGCTGGAGGAGAGGGCTAATCCAGCCATGAGGTAAACATGAGCAGGATTAAATCTTTGCTTCTGTGATATACCTGAGTAAAGCAATTCCAAAAATACCAGGGTGGAATAAAACAGTAATGGCTCTGGGATTTTCATATTGTTGGAGATTTCAGAGCAACACCGTGGTTGCAAGCAGAGGGAGATGACTCATCTGGAGGCTGTACTGCTCTACAAATATATGTTTAAAATCTAAAGTCTAGCTGGGTGTGGTGGCGCATGCTTGTAATCCCAGTACTTGGGAGGCTGAGACCAGAGAGGATCAGGGCTCGCGGCCAGCCTCAGCTACTTAGCGAGGCCCTCTGCAACTTAGTGAGACCCTGTTTCAAAATAAAGAATGAAAAATAGGGCTGGGGGTGTAGCTTGGAGGTAGAAGCCCCTGGGTTCAATCCCCGGTACCGACAAAAAAAAAAATTCTAAAGTCTGTGTTATAGGTAAATCAAAATAAACTCAGGTTGCTGATTTCAAGCATGCATTTGCTGACTCCCTTCTTAGATAATAAGTAGTAATTATTTAAATGGGGATAGCCTTAGGAGGTATACTAAGGATTTTGGAGGACCGTTAGTTCTTTCCATCCCTACCCCAAGCTATTGTGATTCTGGTAAATGAAATGCATTAATTTGTTGGCAGAAGGTAGAAGGGTGAAAGGTTCTAAATGAAACAAGAAAGGAGGAAACATTACTCCAATTGATTTGAAAGAAAAATATTCACTTTAAATTAGCTCTCATATGGAAGCGGAGTGGGGGAAGGTTAGCTATTTAAAAGTCAAGCTAACAATGACGAAAAGAGCCCATAAAGTATTGGTCATTTTAAATTTAACGAGGTGGGCAGAATGACGATGTTGTGGAGTCTCTGTTGAACTTGACCTAAGTGTAGTGGTTAAGGCATGTGGCAGCACACATCTGGGATATGCATTACAGTTAGTGAGAGGCACACAACTGCGTGGAGAGCGACCCATGGCCATCTGTTTGTGACATAATTGCCCCATGATAAAACTTTATCATAATAGAATGGCAATAAGTAAGATAAACTCTATTATGCCAATAGGGGGCTCTGTGGCTTTGTGATAAAATTGTATCCATTCATTTACCCCCTCCCCCAAAGAATTATACAATTAACTCTGTTAATAAACAGTGGAGTCCTCCCATCCATCCATCCATCCATCCATCCATCCATCCGCCTATCCCTCCATCCTTCCATTCTTTCTTTCAGTAGTATTCCCCTTCATTCTTCATTAGTTAACAGTGGGAATACTCCAAAGGCAAATAGCTCCATGGTTTTCTCTCCACCTCATTGGAATTGTGGGAACTCTTATTTGAGTGGTGAGGGTTTGGGTAATGAAACTTGGAAAAATGCCATGCTAGGATCCCTCTGTGCTACCAAATATGCAAATAATTGAATAGTAATGCAGTCAAGAGTTCCCTGAATAAAGACTCTCCGTTTTCATCTCTGTTGGTAAGTGCCAAGAGGGACAGATGAGAATAAGTTATGGCCGCGTTGTGACATGTAATAAATCTTCCCAAAGAGGTTTACACGGACTCAGCTCTTTGGCTTTGATCCTGTGTACGACACTTCTGTTTGCTCTGCATCTAAGCAACGGAAAGTAATCATCGTGGAAGAACTTAATTATGGGTCGCATGGATAACCCTTAGGGTGCGTGTGTGTGTCCAGTCACTTGGGCCTCTTTGACATTTCCCAATACGTAACGCGCCGTGCCTCTGTGGTGCCAGCTGCTCTGGAACAAGCATGGTGGTTCATTTCTCCTTCCAGAGGAGACAAAAGGCTGCGGAACCGACAAAATACAATGCGACAGCCGTTCCTTGGGAAAAACGAGGCTGCTGCTCAGAGCTCCTGATGTCTGAGACAAAAGAGGAGTCTTGGGGCTAGAAATCACTCCAGAACTGAGCCTTGGTAACAGTCAGAAGCCAAGAGGTAGAAGAGTAAGGAATTGTAGGGAGAGGGGTGAGAAAATACTGTAGCAGGCTTGCAAAATTCAACTCAGAATGGCCCTGCCCTCCTATGTTAATGAGAGGAGTTGGGCTCAGTCACACTCTCACCTCTTAGCCAAACTGTTAACACAATTTAACACACTTTCAAAGGACACCCCTAGGATGTGCTAATGAAGTCACTCTCTTCCCAGTGTGAGTCAGTGGGCTTTCCCCTCTTTGTTGAGTGCTCTTTGATCAGGCCATTAAAATATTCACATATCTTATCAATGTGGGAGGGCTTAAGGGTGCCTTTGAGATACACACACGGGGAAACTAAGGCACATAGGGCCAAATCTAAAGTTGGAAGGTAGTGCAATGATTGGAATTTGGGTTGGTTTTCCCACCTCAGCTTTTTCCTCCTGCTATTTAAATGCTGGGAAATTACTAAACACTTTAGGAACTCTGTCTTTCAGAATTGCAAAGAACTTGGATAATAACAATAGTCATGAAGTGCTTTGTCCCTGCGACATACTGAACCAACTATGAAGTGTTGCATTCCAGTGCAAATGGTTTGACCTGGACTTTGAAACAGCCTTTAAAAAAGTTACTAGGTAGTCATGGATTCACTGTAGAGATTTATATTTTAAAGCCATCAAGTAACTTGATGTCATTATTTTCAGCATAGTTTTATGATTAAAGCAGTTACCTAAAGGCCATTGTTCCAACGAGGCACCTCCAAAGATAGAGACCATGGTCTCTTAGGACAGTGGAATATAGGTGCTATTTATTTTACTACGCTTTTAACTGTACACATACAAAAATATACAAAATATACTTTTTATATATAAAAAGTAGTGAGGGTTAGGGTGATGAAATTTGGAAAAATGCCATCCTAGGATCCTTCTGTGCTACCCCTATGCAAATAATTTAATAGTAATCATGAGCATATTTTCAAATAAAAATATAGAATTTCAAAGGCATTTTGTTCCATAGCTGAAATCTTAAAACAAATTGGGTCGATATAATGCATTTAGCATTCTGAAAAGTTTCTGGCGAGATTTTCTAGAAAAAAATATTCATTAGTGTATTTGACAATAGAAATTGCCATGTGAATTTTTTTAAGAAAAACCAAAAGAGGACCTGGGAGGAACAAAAGGGTCATTTTAATTGGACTATATTATACATAGTTGTTCCTTGTAATTTTTTTATGAGTATGTAGATTTCAGAAGAAAAGGCTTTAAAATTTCTTCGTGCTCTTATAAACCTTCGCGATTATTTGACAATGATTCATGTAATATTATTGTCTATCTGACTTTGGCAGTTACCCATTACACCATGTTAACATATTTCAATAAGTAATCAATTTGGCTTCCAGTACGCTGATTTAATTCAGGTTTCATTACTCGCCTAGTATTTATTTTTTAGGCATGTTGTCCATCTTAGTCGCGGACTGCCCTTTCTGCATTAGCCATTTTAGGATAAAATACTTAATAAGATTTGCATTTAAAAAATGAACTAGAGGAACTGCACCCCCTCCAGCCAGAGCAAGTAATTATGTCATTTGTATTGCAAAGCAGGAGTGGCTAGAAAGCAATGGTATACTTTTTTAAAGATTGATAACCTTAAGCAGTATTATATTACATATGAAATGGCAGGTCTGACAGAGGAACTAAACGTGGGCAGTGTATAAAATCTCGAGAACTGTAGAGAGTTGCAAAGTTTGTTTTTTTACTTTGCTTTTTCATGAGCTATTCACTTAGAAGGAGCTGCTCACAGTTTATGTCTTCATTTCTTGTTGTTTCCCATTTCTTATCATAGCTCTGTCATAACTAGCATATGATGCCACATCATAACCAAACAAATGCTCTCAAATCCACATCCCAATAATCAGAAGCCCAAGTTAGATTTTGTCTATGAAGACGTGGATAAATAAAAGTGGAACCTGGTTAGTTGCCCTTATAATCACTTGGCTAGGAAACAACCTATCTACCACATAACAGCTCAAAGCTGTTAATATTACTACTGGTAAGATGACAATACACATCTTTTATTAAGCATTTGATCATACTTTGTGCCAAGTATTGTGTTAAGTATTTTTAGAGTACTATTTTTTTATACTAGAGGTTGAATTCAAAGACATTCTACCTCTGAGCTACAACCCCATCCCTATTTTATTTTATTTTATTATTTTGAAACAGGTTCTTGCTAAGTTGTCGAGGGACCTCACTAAGTTGCTGAGGCTGGCTGCGAACCTGAGATCTTCCTATCTCAGCCTCCCAAGTACTGGGGATTACAGGTGTGTGCCACCATGCCCAACTGTGGTGAGTACTTTAAAGTATCTATTTCATTAATAATACCAATCTTTCATGTTTGGTATTACTGTTACTACACATTCCTGAGCTAGAGTAACTCCACAGCTGATGTTCTTAATTACTATGGCAAATTTACATAAAGTAAAACTGTCTTAAAAGATCCTCCTGAGATATTTTCCTACTTTCCAGTGAATGACAAGGTATTAACATTTTCTGGGCCTGAAATGGAATCTTTTCAGATGAACGTGATCCTCTAGTCTAGTCGTTTCATGGCGGAAGATTGTAGGAAAAGATGGGCCTAAATGATCAATTCTGTTCTTTCTTTAGGATGGAAAGAGAGATACCATGTGGGTTCTTTTAGGCACCGGCGAACTAGGTGATCTTAAACTTGATAAAGCATTCTGAGTCCCACCTTTACAGGGCTCACATCTCACATAGGGAAATTCAGAAAGAAATGCAAAGAGAATAGGGAAAATGGTCTCATGAGAACATCAAAATTCCACGGAGGCACCTAGCCCCGATGACATGTACCAAGACTGCCAACTGGGGACGCTTCTGCGTTTCCACGCGCTCCGTAAACCCATGTGAGGAGTCCTTTAAAAACTGAGACATGCCAGGCCTGATGGTGCATGCTTGTAATCCCAGTACTTGGGAGGCTGAGACAGGAGGATCCGGGTTCGCAGCCAGCCTCAGCTACTTAGTGAGGCCCTCCACAACTTAGTGAGACCCTGTTTCAAAATAAAGAATAAAAACTAGGGCTGGGGGTGTAGCTCAGAGGTAGAATGCCCCTGGGTTCAATCCCTAGCACCACCAAACAAACAAACAAACAAAAAACCCTGAGACTGAGAAAGGCAATTTAGAGATAGCAAAGTCCTCTTAGACTTCAAAGAGAAGGGGATGCATTGAGGGATCTTTCGGACATAAAAAGCTGTGACATTTTGAAGCTTTTCCTTAAAATGTATTCTTCTCATCTCAGTTTGAGACATCGATGCTCAATTGTTCCGTACTTCAATCAGCAGTCTACTTGAAACAATGTCGATCCAGTGAATATGCTGGTAGTGTACTTTATATGTTTTGCATACATATCAATACACTTTTATAATGGAAGCTCAAAATTTTTAGTTGATTATGGAATAAAGTATGTTAGTTTCTTGGGGCTTCTCACAAAATATCACAAGATGGGTGGCTTAGACAGCAGAGATTTATCGTCTCGAAGTCCTGGAGGCTGGACGTCTGAAATCAAGGTGTTGGCAAAGTTGGTTTCTTCTGAGGGCTGTGAGGAAGGGCCTGCTCCATGCCTCTCCTCTGGCTTCAGGTGGTTTGTCTGCAATCTTAGCTGTTTCTTGGCTTGTCAAAGCATCACTCCACCGGCTAAGGTGGCACATGCCTCTAATCCCAGTACTTGGGAGGCTGAGACAGGAGGATCACAGGTTCGAGGCCAGCCTCACCAACTTAGTCAGACTCTCAGCAACCTAGTGAGATCCTGTTTCAAAACAGAAAATATAAAAAGGATTGGTGGTATAGCTCAGAGTTAGAATGTCCCTGGGTCCAATCCCTAGTACAAAGAAAAGAAAAGAAAGCATCACTCTATCTCTGCCTTCATCTTCACATGATGTTTTCCCCCTGTGCCTATCTGTCTCCAGACTCCCCAGTTGTATCAGGGGCCCGTCGGATTCTAGTGTGATATCATCTCACCTCTACATCTTTAATAAACCCCATTTCCAAGTAAGAGCAAATAAGAATATCAAATGTCAATGTCTTGTGAGTTCGGACTTCGACATGTGAAATTTTCAGGGAGACAAATTAGCATGGAAGTTTAACTTTGAAAGAAAGGGAGTCAGAGCCAAGTTAGAGTTAGAAGGGTGTCAGAGAAAGTTAGAGTTAGAAGCAACTGTAGAAACACATGCGTCTTCCAGATGGGGCTGTCTCCGTGCAGAGAAATGGAGTGACCCATGGGGTCACACAACCAGTGGCAGAGTTGGGACTGGCATCCAGAATCCTGTATCTGGACACAACGTACTTCTGAGGCTACGGCATATGGATAATAGTGTATTGGTATAAATAATTTTATTTAGGGACTAATTTTTTTTTTCTGGCAGGTGAATTAAATTGTGAAATACTATTTTTAAGTTTGGGACTATCTATTTCACACACTTTATGTGCAACTTCTGAGAGCTTCACATGGACAATCTATCAAATTCTTCCATGACAATAATTTTATCTATTTCTTGGCTGTCGCACATGTTTGATTTTTGACATGACAGAAAAACTTGTAAACTTAGAGGAAGACAAGGTCAGGGAATAAATAATTTCAAATAGAACTTTCCTACTGGGAAAAAAAACGTCAATTGTGTCAGAAGAAATGGTCCTGTGATACGAGTGTGTAAGGGACAGTTTAGGTCTCAGAATCAAACTCTTGCTGAAACTTGTAATTAACGTAGGTTTGAACAGACAAGGAGGAGGGAGGTGAGGGGTTGGAAGAGAAACAAAAAAGGCGTGTGAGACATCCAACGACAAGAAGAATATGAAGGAAAAGGGCAATGAATTAAGTTCCACACAGTAGACGAATCTTATTCAACGTTGTATCTCCAGTGCCTGACCTGCAGGAAATGATTAGTAGGTATGTGTAAAAATGTTCTAATGAAAATTTTGAAATGGACGATGGAAGGGTGTTTTTCATAGAAGTTCGAAGACCAAGACTAGATGTGAGTGTATCCAGCACATAGGGTTTTATAATAGTTCACCCTACTGCTTTGAAAAGTTATTCCGGTCAAGAACCGTAGCCAACATTAATTGAGCACTTGATCGGCAACAGGGACAGTTTGAAATAATTTACAGACAACACTGCATTTAATTCTCTCAGTGGGTTCATGATGTGCATACTATTTTGATCTCCATTTTATAAATGAGGAAAATAAGGTTTAGGAGCCACACAGTCAGGGATCCAGTAGATTATGAAGAGCAATCACTTTGAACCACTGATTTTGCCATGGAAGAAGAAATGTTATAAGAAGGAATTTAGTTCCGTATTTTTTCCACCCAGAACAGCACTTGGCCGGTATTTAATAAATGTTGGATAAAAGTGCACTGAAGTTTTAAGTTATGTTTTATTAAGGATTGGGTGCATGGAAAGGCTGCACCGTACAGGGGAGTCTTGTGAGGATAAAGCAGATGATGCTAACGATGGAGAAAAACAGCAGAATCAAGTGAAAAATAATCTCTGGCTGAGCATGGAGACGTGGAAACTGTGTGTAAAAAAAAAAGTACATCATGGTCTAGTGCTGCGCTTCATCAGATCTTGAACTTCAGAATTCGCTATGAGAAAGTTACGTTTATGGCGGCCATGACGCTCAAAGAGAGATTTCCTTATTCCTAAAATGTATACTGCCACAAAGTAGATGATGTGTGAATTATTTTGGTGTGTGTGTGTGTGTGTGCGTGTGTGTGTATGAAGAATCATATTGAATTATGAAATGTCAAAATATCTTCATCAAAATTGTTGAATCCTAAAACTTTTGACAATTGCTTTAATATATAGACAAAATATATGGGCAACTTTACACTCTTTATTTCTTATTTTATTTATTTACTTATTTTTTTTGTGGTACAGGGAATTGAACTCAGCTACATCCCCCAGCCCCTTTTATTTTAAGTTTTGTAACAGGGTCTTGCTAAGTTGCTGAGAGTCTTGCTAGGTTGCTGAGGCTGTCCTTGAACCTGTGATCCTCCAGTCTCAGCCTCCTAAGTGCTAGGATTATAGGCGTGCGCCACCATGCCCAGTCACTTTTTATTTTCAATGTAGATGCATCTTTAGCATTTTTAGAGTTTTTACTATGAGCCTGATATCATCATGCAAGGCTAGTTCCAGAATGCCAACATATTTTTAAAATAAAAAAATTTAATCTTTTAGTTACAGTTTGTTAAACTTTAAAAAATAAACCGTAGAACTATTTAGCTTCATTTTCCCCCATTTGGAGAATTTGATATTTTCTTCCTTTAAATTAATATCAATTTCTGGCAAATATTTTTCTAAATGCTAGATGAGATTTGTTGTAACCCCAAAACCATTTATCATGTTTATCATTAGATTTCACAGGTTATAGTAGAAGATATACCATATCTTACATTTTCCTTCCATTTTGAAAAAAATGATAGTATATCTTCAAATCTTAATTCTAATCTGAAAATAACTATATTATTAGGTTGCAAAAAATAAAATCTGTTGATGTACAGAAGCCACACCCACTCAGACAATGGACTCAATTCACAGCCTGGATTTTATCAGCCCACGATCTAGGTATGTATTGAAATTGGACCCCATTAAAATGTACAGTTCATACATATTACTCAAATTGTTTTCAAACGACAGAAACACAGATGAGAATATGCAAATATAAACTTACCTAAGGAACATTAATGGTTATTTCTACAAAAAATGCCTTTTCCAAACACCTTTATCCCAGCAGAGGTTGAGGGTCCAGGAACAACGTTAGTCTACTTCAAGATTTGGAAAGTATTCTTAATTAACAGACAAAGGTAGTCACCTCCCCTCCAGGCTCCTCTGTTTCTCGTCCCCAACGCCTAAGCATTCCCAGTTTTCCAAGATGGAAACCTTAAGCTGTCCTGCATCCTCTCCCTCTCTCTTCTCTGAGCCAACCAACTGTGTGGCTCTGTCAACTCAGCTTCCGAAAACTGATAACCTTCGTTCCCTCCTCCGTTCTGCCTTAATTCAACGCCCATTTCCAGCCCAGACTAATGCAGGAGTCACTACAAGTCTCCTCGGTCAGCTGCACTCTGCCATCTCCGGTCGGTCCCCACTGCATCACGCTGTAAGCCTGACTTGCATCCCCGCGTGGCCACCTTTTGTGTTCCTCTACAATTGGAAGGATCTGGAACAACCCTTTGTATGGAATTCCTATGAAGAGAGAGACTCATGGCTTATGCACCGGTCTTTTCAGATCCAGGCACTAATAAAAGAAATGGCTTTGTTTATTACCAGATATTTTTAATAAAAATTTACCACAAATTCATATTTATTAAATATTCAGGAGGGCTCTAAGTTAGTCTTAAACTCCTTTAGGAGTCTATGTGTGTATATCATATAGGTGTTGTGTATATGCATTGCAAAAATATATAAATATATTTACATTTTATTTTGTTCGGGGAAAAAACATGCTTTAAACCTTAGTAATAATCTGGACATGGTCATCTTATTAGGTTGCAAAAACTGTGGCCTAAATGCCCTGGTTTATAATTCAGCCAAGTGCTTGGAGCAGCACAGTGGGAATGATGAATGGTAAAGATGGGATTATTACTCAAGTCTCATTTGTGACAGTTGACTTCCATGATATTTATCTTACATTTTTCTTTCTGGCTGTGTGTGTGAGTGCAATACACTTTATATATTAGCATTGGTCCATCTATTATTATATTGGCAGCAGGTGATTTTCATTGATTAGTTTCCCTCTATTTGCTTTTTCTTTCTCTAAACCTTCATGCTGTAATGCAGAAGATTTATTTTCAATGATTTATTAAAATGTAATTCTAAGGTGACTCCTTATCCACGAAGTAATCTGCAGGCTATCTTTGTTTAAACTTGCAGCCTGCTTTGTCAAGGAAAACTGCCTATGAAATTTTCATTATAATAGACAGCTTTTCATAATGAATGAAAAACAGCTATTATGATTGAAAACAAATTGCTCTGAAACATATTCTTTGAAACAATGTGCTGCTTAATTGTGTTTTGGAGGAGGGGGAGGCAAAGGCAATTCTATTTAATTGGTTACATTTTTCAGTTCTATAAATTAATTTGCACTACCCAATATCACTTAATTTTTCCCTAGGAAAAGCTTTTGCTTGCCCTAGCAATATTATAACTGCTAATTCAATTACACTGAAATTGTTTAATAGAAAATATAATTGCTTATTCATACAGAATACCCATTAAAGGAGTGCAAAAGCATGAACCCGAGGGTTACTGCATATTAATACTTTGGGAATAAAGATAGGAATGTTGTGCAGCCAAGGTGCCGGCTAATCTTTAATTGTTCATCACCTGCTTCCAAAATAATATGAATGGACCCAAACTAAATGACCACTCATTACAAGTTTCAATTTAGGAGCTTGGCTGGGGTCAGCAGATTGCTTATGCTGATCACCATGATTTGAAGTTGTGATTACCATAAGCAATTTAAATTTTATTGATCTCCTCTTCTGAAAGTTGTAATTGAGCATAGATGTTGGACCCAGCGCTCTCCCAACTAAATTGTACTCTGAAGCCCTTGCCGGGTTCCTGCAGGAATCAATAAGCAGTCAGTCACATTAACAATGAAATAGGTCCATTAACATACGGCGCTATTGGTGAAACTTTATTTAGGAAGGGTGTTAGTTCACTTCATTGTTTTATCAATGGATCTTGGCGGTACGGGGAAAAGTATTGCTTTAATATGTGTAATAAGCTGGTATGAAAATGAAATTGTATATTATAAATATAGGAGCTATGACTAGGTAAGGCAGTGGTATCCTTACAGGAGAGTCATTGTGATTCATATCATCATTTTACTGTAAACAGAGGTTTTATATGACTGGAATTTCAGTTTGCCTGCCGCAGTGCTTTGCAGGAATTTGGAATTTTTATTCCTCTTTATTAGAGACAGGGTTTCCCTCCATCAAGGTTAAGTACATCTTGAAGTCTCCATGTTCAGAGGGGTAAGTGGTGGCTTGTTAGAGAGGTTATATAACCTACCCTGCTGAGCCAGAGACCAGAAAACTGGGGATTCTAACAGAAACCTAAATAGTTCTAAGCCAGCTGGGTCAGTATTTTACATCCAGAGCTCTACTTGTTTTTATAAAATTATAAAATGTTAAAAATAGAGGAGTCTAAGCCGGGAGTGGTGGCACACACTTGTAATCCCAGTACTTTGGGAGGCGGAGACTGGAGGATCCAGGTTCGCGGCCAGCGTCAGCTCTCTCGCTGTCTCTCTCTCTCTCTCTCTGTTTCCCTGTCTCTCTCTCTCTCTCTCTCTCTACCTAGTGAGGCCCTCTGTAACTTCGTGAGACCCCGTTTCAAAATAAAGTATAAAAAAATAGGGCCGGGGGTGTAGTTCAGAGGTAGAACGCCCCTGGGTTCAATCCCCTGTACCGCAAAAAATAAATAAATAAAAACAGAGGAGTCTATTACAACCTTATGGCAAATGGGGCATCGGGCATTATATCTGCCAAGTTTAAGGTCAATTAATGGAATCATTCTGTTTCTTTTTCTAAAATTAAGTGGTCATTTGCTTTGTTCATTCACTTCCCTTCCACCTCCTAGTAATCTCTTGCAGATTCCCCACCTCCCAGAAACTTTAAATCTCAAGAAATACGAGGATAAATAATACCACCATCTAAAAAGGTTTCCTATGAATCCCACGAATTCCGGAGTGTCTAGATGTCCTACTGCAAGGGGTTCACCCGCTTGGCACAATATGGTGGAGGAGGAAGAAGCAAATGGGTTCAAAAGGTCTCTGTCCAATTTCTGTTGCCCCAGTTAATAGGGATCAAGTTTCCTTCCCCTCTCCCTTGAGACAGCCTCAGTGACAGTTGATCGTCTCCTTTGCGAGTCCCAGGTCGTGAACACTGCAGTCCCTTGTAATTTAGAATTCACTTGATCATAATATGGATAACCGTTTTCTTTTTTTTTTTTTTTTTGCGGTACCAGGGATTGAACCCAGGGGCGTTCTACCTCCGCGCTACACCCCCGGCCCTATTTTTTATACTTTATTTTGAAACCGGGTCTCACGAAGTTGCGGAGGGCCTCACTAAGTAGAGAGAGAGACAGACAGAGAGAGAAACAGGGAGAAAGAGAGAGAGAGCTGAAGCTGGCCGCGAACCCGGATCCTCTGGTCTCCGCCTCCCAAAGTACTGGGATTACAAGCATGCGCCACCACGCCCGGCTCCGAGTTTTCTTTTTAGATTTTCCTTCCTGGTATCGTCTAGTTCAGCCATGGTCACAAATAGCCCAGAGGTGGGAAACAGAATATCAAACCAAGAGCCAGAAAGTCAGGCTGAGACTTTCATCTGATCAGGACCTTGGGGCAGGGTGTTTACTAGAATATTCTGCAGATAATTCTGGGATTCAGCTTTTCAGCATCTTCTGCCTTCATGATTTGATGATGCACATAAAACCCAGCAGGCATTTGACTTCAAATATGGCGTTGGGTGACCTGTCTCTCCTTAGAGGGAAGCCCTACATGGGAGATTTGTTAAAATGACCTAAAGTAGGAATCATGACCCAGATAGTCTAGAACACTGAATGATCCATTTTTCAGCCACTTGTGGATAAAGGGTTAATGGATTGGAAAGGGTTACTTAATCTCTCTCTTGGCCTCAGTTTCCTCAGTGGTAAATAGATGATAGAAGAGACCACATTTATGGGGTTGATGTGGGAGGTAACTGAGGTGGTCCGTGTGAGGGACTTAGTATAATGCCCTGCACAAAGGAGCTCGTGATACACCATGTTGTTAATGGAATGACATACATCTGGGGTGCCTGGGATGGCCTTGTTTCCTTATTCACGGTTGGTTCCAATGGTTTGGATGAAAGATGGGGTACCAATTTTAGCTGGTGTCAGTCAACAAAGTGGTGAGGAAGAACATGGCATCGCCATTTCCTGCTGGAGGAATCAGAAATTGAGAGACCTCTAGGGAGGGAACCTCGTGGTTGATGGACAGATTAGAGTTCACAGAGGTCAAGGCGAGGTGAGCTACCCAGGACACAGGGAGGTCTGCACAAAATGTAAGTTGCTAAATCTCTTCCCTTGCACACCGTTACCTTCTTGACAGGACTTCTGTCCCCTTTGAGCGGCCCGCTCTGCCCAGGCACCCTCGTACCAGAGCATCATTCTGCCACGGCTGGAGTGTGCCTAGGGCTTCCCGTGATGTCTTCTAATCTGGGTCCACTCTTTGGAAGAAGTGTTTCATATTCTGGCTGTTGCTGTTAATCACCTGCAGCCAAATTGCTTCTAACCCATTCTCTAGGAGCCACCATTAGCAATCTCACATCTAAAAGCAGACTCAATTGGAATAGCTTTGCTTTTTAAAATAAGTGTTTATTGAGTGGATGATTAAATAAATGGACCCTCAGAGGGGTATTTGTGTTCTAATACGTGTCCGGTGATACAGTCCCTTAACCTTAACAAACTACTCTTAAATGGTAACTTTTAGGTTCTACAACAGACCATTAAAGAAGAAACTATAAAGCAAGCGACTCTCTGGGCATCTTTTAAGTCATATGGTATTGATAATTATTTGATCTTTTTGCCCATTGGAAAAGATTGAGGCGAAGGTTCAGAGGAAGATGGAGGATAATGAGTGAAGTGGATGTTGAACAAATTAACTAAAAATAAAATTAAAGTCATAACATAGTAGAAAAACAGAAAATGTAGGATTGCTCTCGGGTAACTTTGGTGAATTTAAGAGGATAATAGGTTATTTTCAATCAATGGGAATATTGAAAGAGTGCCCAAGAAAAAGAGAAAGCACACCATAACACCACTGACCTTGTGAAAACTCAGCTTCCTAGGTTACTGATGGGATGAATGGTATAAAATATTCATCCGTATAAAATATGGTATAAAATAACCCTAAATGCTAAGGGATTGGAGACTATGAGTTTTGTACAGTCAGCTTAGATGATGAGTCTTTATCGCCTAACTTCTGGATCCTTTTTCTGAGACTGCACTAAGGTAGATCACTCTAAATATTTTCTCAGCTGTACAATCAGAATGGTCTTCCAAATGCATGTTACGCTAAGACTTCCCTGCCAAAGGGCTCCCATGCCCCTCCGATGTTTAAAGCATGCCGATTCGTTATCCAGTTGACATTTTACCTTGATACTAGCAATCTAAATACTCTCTAGGAAAAACAGATTCTTTGGACAGTAGAGTTGTTTTCATGTAAGTGGGAGACATGAGTAGGGGTTTAAAGCTATGAGGAAAAAAATGTATTAACTATTCTTGGAAAATCATGTGCTTTCCTCGCTTTCTAATCATTATCAAGAACAGAATATTAAACATATATGTCTCAGTTATCTCACAAGAATGTTGACAGAATAATTGAAATAACCTGTGCCCAGAGCAACAGTCCCAAACAATTGGTTGTTCTGGGTGGTTATGACCTTAAAGGCTCCATTATTCTTTTATACAACGTGATCCCCAATCACCTTCTAATCTTATTTGGTTTACTGAGATGATTAGTTGGCTGGCAATAGCAATTTTTAATAAGATACTGCATGGAATTCAGGATATGCTTTGTTCCATGGGACTTGGGGGTAATATGATGAGCATGTTTTCCTAAGGACTCAATACCCATGTTGATAAAATGACTGTGAAGACGTAGGTCTGCAAAGCTGGAAGACTAAACCAGGGTCAGTAGCCACCACTTAGCCATGCTCTGCTCGCCACCTTACCAACGGATGCTACGTCATGACTGAGAATAAGTTTTCGGAAAATTGGGACACTTTTTATATACCTAGGTATATGAGCATCTTTCATTTCCTAGGTATTTGTAGGTTTTCCTAGCATTTCACATCAGTTCAAGGACCTACATTTTAGGAGAAAGTATGAGCAAGTATATTCATCTCTACCCACATTTTGTTTTGGAAAGTCTAAGCTTAATGGGTCAACATTTAAATAATTAGAGATATTAGCGCCTATCGTCTGATGGGCTTTCTTCATACCTTTTACATCCCCCACCCTCTCAATCTTTGTTCTTTCACTCCCTTTTCCTCTCTTTGTATGTGGCTGCTCAGTTAATACACGGCAAGTAGCTCCCTTATTTTTCTTATTTTATTTATTTATTTATTTATTTATTTATTTATTTTGGGTTTTTTTTTGGTGCTGGGGAATGAACCCAGGAGCATTCAACCTCTGAACTACACTCTCGGCCCTATTTTTTTTTTTTTTGTGTGTGTGTGTGGTACCGGGGATTGAACCCAGGGGCGTTCTACCTCCAAGCTACACCCCCAGCCCTATTTTTTATACTTTATTTTGAACCCGGGTCTCAGGAAGTTGCGGAGGGCCTCACTAAGTAGCTGAGGCTGGCCGTGAACCTGAGATCCTCCTGTCTCAGCCTCCCAAGGACTGGGATTACAAGTGTGCGCCACCTCGCCCGGCTTATATTTTTATCTTTTAGGCCTATTTGGGTGTAAGGACATACAATCACTTAATGGCAATGTTTGTATATACTTAAAGACTCAGTTATTAGTACATTCAAGAAGTGAATCTGTGTAATAAGCTGATTACTAGAGTCATTACTTTTTTTTAAAGACACACCATTTTCGATTTCTGCTCACCTTGGCAAGTGGTCCCACGATCATACTGAACCTCAGAAGATGGCGGAAAATGTAGGGAAAGAAGAGGAATGGTTTGTGAGTGGCTCGGCATCTTGGCCCCACCATCCCTTGTACAGAATCCTGGAACTTTTCCACAGCTGGTTACTCAAGCCCGATTCTGACAAGTGGAGGATTCTACTGAACGCAGCTGGACTCTGAGAGAACTCGTGTACATGGAGAGAGTGTTGGGAGGAAGCCAAGGGAAAGCCTGAAGCCAGCCTCCAGCTTCCCTTGCTTTTATTTTTTTATTTTTATTTTTATTTTTTTTACGGTACCGGGGATTGAACCCAGGGGCGTTCTACCTCCAAGCTACACCCCCGGCCCTATTTTTGTATACTTTATTTTGAAACCGGGTCTCATGAAGTTGTGGAGGGCCTCACTAAGTAGCTGAGGCTGGCCGCGAACCCGGATCCTCCGGTCTCAGCTTCCCATTACTGGGATTACAAGCGTGCGCCACCATGCCCGGCCTTCCCTTGCTTTTAGTAACTTTCTTCTCCCACGCCTTCTGAGGTCTCCTGGCTAAACAACACAGCGTGGTCGTCTCTGCTGCACACACCACCTCTGACCTCCGAGTTGCGATGAGAACAGTTGCCGAAGTCGTTTTTCAGATGGAGCCAGCTCAAAACTGCTTGAAGTCATCAACCCTTGACTTGGGCCTGCCAAGTGTCCAGTGGGTGACCTCAGTGTCGGAGAGCCAAAGCCCCACCCCTGGAACACGCTAATGCTGCCATTTTCTTTTCTTTTTTTGCAGTACTGGGGATGGAACCCAGGGGCATTCTACCTCCGAGCTCCACCCCCAGCCCTATTTTTTTTTATTCTTTATTTTGAAACCGGGTCTCACTTAGTTGCAGAGGGCCTCACTAAGTAGCTGAGGCTGGCTGCAAACCTGGATCCTCCGGTCTCAGCCTCCCAAGTACTGGAATGACAAGTGTGCGCTACCACGCCCCGCTTAATGCTGCCATTTTCTGCACATGTATTCTAGGAATGGCCATGAAGTTTGATGAGGCATGCACAGGCCACCAATTACTCCATTTTCCTGACTTCCACTCACCTTTCCCCATGCTTTAGACCACCCTGCTTCTTTATCCTATGAATACCCCTAAACTCATCCTCAGGGAAGTGGATTTCAGACTTGCTGTCCACACCCATGGTCGCCTCATAAATATACTCTTTCTCTTGCAAAAACCATAGATTCAGTGATTGGCATATTGTGTGGCAGAAAGATAGGCCTGGTTTGGTAACAGTTATTAAAATTTGACCATGACAAAAATGTTAATCCAGCTTGCTTTTGTCTCCTAGTCTTAGAGTCATAAATCTGGATTTAGGAAAAAATTGGAAGCCAGGTACACACTAGTAATCCCAGTACTTGGGAGGCTGAGAGAGGAGGATCTCAGGTTTGAGGCCAGCACATGGTAACTTAGTGAGATCCAGTTCCAAAAGAAAAAAAAAAATAAAATAGGTCCGGGGGTATAGCTCAGAGGTAGAAGTTAAATACTTAACTTGCTTGTTTTCTTTCTTTTAATACACTTTCAATCTTGTGTCAGACACTAAAAGGCGTACCTGCCCTGAAATCTGGAACACCAAACATTTTGGTATGTCCTTACTTTTTCTTTCTTTCTTTTTTTTTTTTTTTTGCGGTACTGGGGATTGAACGCAGGGTCGTTCTACCTCTGTGCTACACCCCCGGCCCTATTTTTTATACTTTATTTTGAAACCGGGTCTCACGAAGTTGCGGAGGGCCTCACTAAGGAGACAGAGAGAGACAGACAGACAGGGAGAGAGAGAGCGAGCTGAGGCTGGCTGTGAACCCGGATCCTCCGGTCTCCGCCTCCCAAAGTACTGGGATTACAAGTGTGCACCACCACGCCCGGCTCTGTCCTTACTTTTTTCTAAATATTCGTATTTTCCACAGTTTGGTAGCCCTGATGACAAACCAGATAACCATTGCTTATGTTTTCCCTCTGATAATGCCAGTTCTAGACAATTTATAAATGACAGTCTAATCTGACCCGGAGACTTCATAGTGGGCGATAGCTTTGGTGAATGCCTGTTTAAAAGGGCCAGGTGCAGTGGTGCACACCTGTAATTCCAGTATTTGGGAGGCTGAGACAGGGGGGTCACAGGGTTGAGGCCAGCCTCAGAAAGTTAGTGAGACCCTGTTTCAAAATAAAAATCAGTAAATATAAAGGGTTGGGGTATAGCTCAGAGGCAGAATGTCCCAGGGTTCAATTCCTAGTACCCTGCTTCCCCCCACATACACAAAGGGAAGCACCACAAAGAGGGTTCTTTATTTAAAAAAAAAAAAGTGAGCTGGGCATGGTGGGCGCATGCTTGTAATCCCAGTACTTGGGAGGCTGAAACAGGAGGATCGCAGGTTCAAGGCCAGCCTCAGCTTCTTAGTGAGGCCTCCGCAGCTTAGTGAGATGCTGTTTCAAAATAAAGAATAAAAAAATAGGGATGGGGGTGTAGCTCAGAGGTAGAATGCCCCTGGGTTCCATCCCCAGTACTGCAAAACAAACAAACAAACAAACAAACAAATAAATAGAAATAAAAATTTAAAAAGAAATGTGAGTTGTCATTTGATATGAAATTCGAATCCGTGAGCTTTTGGCAATTCTGACCTTGTGCAGATTTGTGTGACTTTCCCCAGGAGGTAAATGGAGTGCCCATTTTCAAGGCCGTGGAGGATGTTGCATGGAAAGCAAGACACAGCTGCCAGCGGTCGCTCACCTGTGTCGCCACTTGTTATACGAAACCCCCGGAGAACAACTTGGGCAACTTTTGAGTGTTTAATGATATTGCCACACAAAAATATTTCCTCCATGCTACATTATCATTTTCTGGTTCAGGTCAGCTGATCTTTCTGAACCTGACCCATCACATCCAACATAGACATTTAGCACGCATGTTTAAATATGTTTTGTTCCGTGTTTCCTTCATGTAGCTTTCCCTCAAGTTATACCAAATATATTCGGAATAAAACAAAACCAGTCCGACTGCCGTCTTTTCCCCCAGATATTTAGGAGTTAGAAGAGCTTTCAAACTTAATACTGACAGGATCGAGTTTGTTCCCAATAGTCAAAAGTCATTTATTCCACTTTTGAAAACTTCTTCTATATCCTTAAGAATTTTATATGCCATAATCATTCACCTTGGACACTTGGTATTATGTTTAAAATATTATTCTGTACTTAATCATTTTCTATAAGTATTTTTTTTGAGCAAAAAAGATTCATCAAGCAAAAAGGAAACATCGGGCTTGGTGGTGCAAGCCTATAATCCCAGTCCTTGGGAGGGTGAGACAGGAGAATCACAGGTTCATAGCCAGCATCAGCCATGTAGCGAGACTCTCAGCAACCTAGCAAGACCCTGATTGAAAAAAAAAGAAAAACCAGGCGTGGTGGCGCATGCTTGTAATCCCAGTACTTGGGAGGCTGAGACCAGAGGATCAGGGTTTGCGGGCAGCCTCAGCTACTTAGTGAGGCCCTCTGCAACTTAGTGAGACCCTGCTTCAAAATAAAGAATAAAAAATAGGGCTGGGGGTGTAGCTGGGAGGTAAAATGCCCCTGGGTTCAATCCCCAGTACTGCAAAAAAAAAAAAAAAAAAACTCAAAAAATGAGAATGGCTGGGGTGTAGCTTAGAGGTAGAATGTCCCTGGGTTGAGTTGCCAGTACCACACACACACACACACACACACATACACACACACACACTAAAAATAAAAAATAAAAAATTTATAAAACAGAACCGTTTCAAGTGCTCTGAAACCTTCTGTTTTCATTTATTAATAATTTCCGAACAGAATGTCTGCTTCCTGCGACACTGGCTTGTGAAATAGAATAGAATCTTAATTAGTTCAAGAGAAACTCCTGCTTAAGTAGTCTTGGAGAAGCCGCACTCATTTCCCCTCTAATAGATCCTCCTGTTGTTTGACTGTGATGAGAATGGTCTTTAAAAGAGGCCTCAGGTGTGAAACCAACTGTTCAGACCCATCGTCAGCTGCTGGCTTCTGGAGTATTAATTCAAAATTAGTGAAAATATAAGACTATGTCTACATTGGCCAACTCAATTGCAAAATTAAGCAATTTTCAGTTCAGGGTGCGGTGTCCTCTACAATGCCCTTGAGGAAGATTCCGAAGCCCATTCTATTTCCATCTGCTTCTATCATTAGAGAATGCACTTGATTGATTCAACCTCTCTAACAATAAGAACGGATTCCGCTTAACTAAAAGGTGGGTACAGGCGGATCCGTGTCAAAATGAATACAAATAAGGATGCTGTTTGTCAAATATGCAGAAACACATATGTGTATATATACGTAGACACAGAGAATAGATGTACATGTGTATGTTATGTGTATGTGTGTGCATATATATATATACACACACATATATATGTATATATATATATATATATATATACAATTAAGTTTTTTGTGGGTTGAGAGTAGGAATTATTTCATTTGTGTTATGTACTTTTGCAACCGGGTGATTAAAATACAAAGGAAAAATGAGCTTCCCCCCCAAAAAAGGTTGCTACTTCTCCTCTATTAAGAAATGATGCTGAATACCAACTTCACATGTTTTCTACACTATTCATTTAACATCTATGACATGTCACATTTTTATCAGCATTAATTATGATTTTTATTATTATGGTGGTCTTCAGCATAGATATATCTGATTTCCCTAAAAAAATTGAAGGTTCCTTTTGGGTAAAAATTGATCAGTATAAGAAAATATTTGGGAAATATTTGCTGGAAGATAGATCAATCAAAAGCATTATTTTATAAACCATTTATTAAATGCTTAAGGCAAGACTGCTAATAGGGCCCCAGTTTTCTTCTTTCTTTCTTTCTTTCTTTCTTTCTTTCTTTCTTTCTCTCTCTCTCTCTCTCTCTCTCTTTCTTTCTTTCTTTCTTTCTTCTTCTTTCTTTCTTTTTTTTTAATTTTTTTGTGGTACCGGGGATTGAATCCAGGGGCGTTCTACCTCCGCGCTACACCCCCGGCCCTATTTTTTATACTTTATTTTGAAACCGGGTCTCATGAAGTTGCGGAGGACCTCACTAGATAGAGAGACAGGGAGAGAGAGAGAGAGAGAGGGAGAGAGAGAGAGCTGAGGCTGGCCGCGAACACGGATATTCCAGTCTCCGCTTCCCAAAGTACTGGGATTACAAACGTGCGCCACCATGCCGGGCTTTCTTTCTTTCTTTCTTTCTTTCTTTCTTTCTTTCTTTCTTTCTTCTTTCTTTCTTTCTTTCTTTCTTTCTTTCTTTCTTTCTTTCTTTCTTTCTTCCTTCCTTCCTTCCTTCCTTCCTTCCTTCTTTCCTTCCTTCCTTCCTTCCTTTCTTTCTCTCTCTCTCTCTCTCTCTCTCTCTCTCTGTCTCTGTCTGCCTGTCTGTCTGTCTGTCTCTCTCTTTCTTTCTTTTTGTGGTATTGGGGTACTGGGAATTGAACCCAGGAGCATTCTACTGCCCAGGGTCTCCCTAGGTTGCTGAGAGTCTCACTACTTGCTGAGACTGTCCTTGAACCTGTGGTCCTCCTGTCTCAGCCTCCCAAGTACTGGGATTGCGGTGGGTGCCACCATGCTCAGCTACCCCATCTTTCTTATAGGAATAAAACTGCATCCTCCTGTTTTAGCAGGCCCATCGCTGTCTGGTAAGGGACATATCTCGGCTTTGTTAGCATCTAGATAATATGATCAATATCTGCGTCATTTCTTTAACAATGACACTGATTGCTTTCTACTTTTTCACCTTTTTAGCTGCAATAGTGAGCCAGCCTCACTCGTGCTAGTTGAGAATCTTCTAGGGGGTGGTAGAAAAACAGGGCAGGAGGCAACGAGATGGAGCGAAGTGATTCTTGTGTTCACAACCTCACACCTCAAGCCTGCACTGTTAAATGTGAGAGAAATGAAGTTTATTTTTCTAGAGAAATTTTTGGAGTAACTTTATCACTGCAACTTGGCGAACACTAAAACTCTCCTGAAATGTGTCACGCTCTTGACTACGGATGCTGTTCTCGCGTCCCATGGACCCACTCCTTGTCCTCTGGTGGAACTGTGAGAGTCTGAGAAGCATAAGGTCTCATTTGTGACTAGTGAAGGTCAGAGAGAAACATGAGCAAAGCTTATTGAGGACGAAGTCTTCATGGTGAGCGAGTCCGCTGTGCACGAGGGAGGCAGTCTCACAGGGATTATCAGAGGGATCTGCCCTTTACTGGCTAAGCCATTTGTAATAGTCTCAAACAAATTCGAAAGGTTTCATAAAAAACTGAAAATGAAGCTGGAATATTTTTTTTCTTTCTCTTTTTTGGTACTGGGGTTGGAACCCAGGGGCATTCTACCTCTGAGCTACACCCCAGCCCTATTTTATTATTTATTTTGAAACAGGGTCTTGCTAAGTTGTGCAGGGCCTCACTAAGTTTCTGAGGCTGGCCTTGAACTTGCGATTCTCTTGTCTCAGCCTCCCAAGTCCTGGGATTACAAGCGTGCGCCACCACACCTAACTTGGAATGTCTTGATTAGTTCATATGGTTTTTTTTTCTTTCTAAATGCCTCTATATCTTACAGAAAAAAATGTAAACAAATTGAGGGAGGAGATTGTTTTATTTTTTTGTTTACACAGATGTTATATTTCTAGATGCAGTATAAAACACTGAACTCATAAGTGCTCAATTGAGGTTTGTTGAATTTATTTTTGAGGATATAGAAGGTCAAGGATATCATACATATTCTAGCCCCTATAACTAATAATTGGAATAATTTCACTATAATTTACTAATCTAAGTCATTTTCCTCAAACTGGTCATTATTACATTGATGGAGTCCAAAAGAAAATGTCGGGGGAAATTTTTTTAAATGCCAATGACCAAGTGATTGCTAGTTGTTTGGGCTTACAGCTGTCCTCAACTGAAATTTCCAGAAATATCTGCTAAACCCTTGATCCTGCATATTTGATTGAGAAAGCTGGATTCAGTTCTGATCAGTTTAGAGAGAAAAACAAAACACAAAGAAACCAAAAACTTCACATACTGATTAGGTTGAGCTTACTTTTTTTTGAGCAATAAATTTCGATGTCAAAATAAAGCAATTGTTTCCAGAATACATTCTTTCAAAGGAAGAAGTGCTCTCATAGTAAGCCGTTAAGTTTGGTCTAGCTAAACTGGAGCTGCCCATGTAGCAATTGTTTGCTGGTGGAAGGCTATCCTGTTGTTCATATAGTTTCGATCTTCATCATGCTAAAATAGTCTTGGATGGGTAACTTTTCTGACATATGCAGAGAGTGACGAAGAATTTATAATACCTCGTGTCTTGCTGTGTTGAGGAGAGCCAATTGAATCCTTACACATTAAAACATGGCAATCACTTCTAGAAAAAGTGATGTGTTGACATGTTTTTTCAACTTACCTGGAAACTAATATCAAAAATCAATAATGAACTAAGAGAAAAAATTAACTTACATAAGATGTCACTATTCTTCCAAATTAAAATTGCATATTAAAATTGCGTATTAATGATCTCAGGGTCTGAGATCATTTTAAAGAAAGTCTCTGCCAACTTCCCTGGACTTGAGAGCATATTTAAACTAAAAACAATTAAGTTTTTGAAGTCGACTTAATTTTTACTTCTTTTAAGTACCAGCATAAACATCTGCCATCTGGCGTAGAAATTACCTCGTACGGCAGGAGGAGAGATGAGATTTATGTAAAAGTTCTTTGTCTTTGATACTTCTCCCCACTGCATTTTCCGCGAGTGTAATTTGAACCCGACTGTATTTAAATAACCATTTATCGCCATAATGGGAGAGTGAACTTAAAAATGCATAACTGCTGCCGTTGCGGGAGGCTGTGTTAAGGAAACAGAATTGGCCATTCTGAATCAGACCATTAGTCTGTATTGTCTAACCCTGGCCTCTGGCAACAACCAACACTGAAGACAATGGAAAACAGAAGACTCTGCAACGTGAACACAAACCATTTTTTTTAGGGAAATAATTATTTTCTCAGTTGGTAATCTTGCACTATAGGATATTAGAATTAATCATCCCCACCTGTTTGCATTATTAATAATTCTACCAATCAATAAACCAACCAGTTCTGTTAAACTTATTTTTTTTTTTCTGAATTCGACTGAGAGATGTTTGGGATTTTTTATATAGGAAATAATCTTACAGGACTAATGCTAGGTTTTTCTTTTTAATTTCTTGCTTTTTATGTCTGTGGAAAGTATGGGAAATTGGAGCTGTTTAGTAAAAACAAAGCTTAACACTTTAATTTTGACTTGTACATCAAAGTCAAGATAAAAATGTATTTGCTACAAAAGTTCAGCTTGCAGGTCCAGAAGACAATCTAACACTATCTAATTTTATACTAAATTTACTATTGGTAGTAGCAGAACAGGCCTGTGCTTGGTGATTAATGGGTGGACTGGAGTGTAGGCCTACAAATTTTTATATTCCCTGACAAGTCACCAATGTCATTGGGAAAAAAAATATTACAGCAACAAATCCATCTCTTGATCTATCTCCGAAGTTACAGGTACATGGAATGAACAGAACACTTACCAAGCATAGAACCCAAACACATGCACAGATGCACACAAGCATAGACACACACACATGCACACACACACACACACACACACACCCATCTCTCTGGTGCCCCAATAATATCAAACTTCTTGGTGTTCCCCAAGCCCCATTATTTGCCTTCATTTTGCCCACCGCTAGTCATTTTCTTGGCTCTCCTTAAGCAAATATAAGTAACTTTCCTCTGCGATTACGTAATTTATGCACATTCTTTGCTAAGACCACTACTGTAATCCCTCAAGGAATAATATTCATGCATAAAGTTTGTGAGCCGGTCATGGTGGTGCACGCTTGTCATCCCAGTACTTGGGAGGCTGAGACCAGAGAATCCGGGTTCGCCGCCAGCCTCAGCTACTTAGTGAGGCCCTCCGCAACTTAGTGAGACCCTGTTTCAAAATGAAGAATAAAAAATAGGGCTGGGGGTGTAGCTTGGAGGTAGAATGCCCCTGGGTTCAATCCCCAGTACCACAAAATAAATAAATAAATAAATAAATAAATAAATAAATAAATAAATAAATAAAATAGGGCTGGGGGCGTAACTCAGAGGTAGAAGCCCCCTGGGTTTAATACCCAGTACTAAAAACAAACATACATATGAACAAAAAAGGCAAAAAAATAACATTTGAGAGTGAAAACTTCTTCCAGCTAAGATCAGTCCCTTTTACATATAACATACCTACCAGAAATAAACATTGACAAGATTATTCGACCATAAAGCTACTTGACAATTTTAAAATCCATGGGCCAAAATCGTGACTTTAGTCTAAGACAGGGTGAATAAATGCCTCCAATTCAGTGGTTCTTGCTGGGAGCAGCTTTCGTCTCCTCGTCTCACCTCTCTAGGACATCTGGCAACATCTGGAAAGATTTTTATGTCGCCTCTGTGGAGTAATACCGACGTAGAGGCTTGAGATGCTGCTAAATATCCTACCACACACAGGACAGTCAACCCTCAACAGTGAATTGTCTGGTCCAAAACGTCAATTGTCAGCTCTAGCTGAGCAGTAGTAGAAACACAGCGAGCAAGAGCGATGGCGTGTCTGACCACACACTGTGGAATGAGAGTCGCGTGTTCTGTACTGCGGATCAAGTGAAGTGTAACCACATAAGTAGTTAAAAGCAACGCGCTGTTCTCCTAATACCTATTTTTAGCGCTCCTCTCTAAAAAAGGAAGAAATAGAAAGGGAGAACCCTTCCACTTATTTCTGGTGGATTACCCAATTTTCTGGTGGTGCCAATAGTCCTTTACCTCCTGTTCCATTCTCGACTACGTTATCCGTGTTCTGATAGGTCATGTCCTTGTTTCCCAGTTTCAAGTAACTCTAATCACCAAAAATAGAATGATTTCAAATCAATTTTAAGCAGAAATCTTTGGTGTGTGACTGCACGCATGTTTGGTACTAGGGATTGAACCCAGGGTTTCTCTACCTCTGAGCTACACCCCCAGCTCTTTCTATTTTTTATTTTGAAACATGGTCTCAGTTGCCGTGTGCTGACCTCGAACCTGCAATCCTCTTGTCTCTCCCACCACCACCACCACCATCCCATTCTGGGATTACAGGGGTACACCACTGTGCCCAGCTTTGTCATCTTATTTCTACAGCAATTTCCCTTGCTCCGTGGCTCCATGTCTAACCTGGACATTCTATACCACACTGGGACAGAGTGAGAGATTTGTTTTGCAACCTTAGACAGAAAAGGCAACTTTTGGGGTGTTCCAGGTGGAAAGGCAGGCTTCTTCACTGTTAATAGAAGCACCATGACTCCTGCCATGCCACTAAACATGTCCTGATCCTCCTCACCCCACTTGCTGTAGCTACTCAACATCTTGTTCTATTTAACCATTTTGTACACAGTAACATGAAGGCTAAAATGTCATTAAGTGATCAGATGTGAGTAAAATGTCTTTGCAGCCCCAGATGAAGATTCGAATGTAAATGACTAACCTCACATTTAATTCTCAGGGGAGAAGGTACATCACATGTCATCTGCCTTGTTAGTTTTAAACCAATAAAATTGGATACAGAAAAAGTTTGTCCTTGTTGGATTTCATGTAAACTTGCCAAGGAAGGCTCTGGGGTATCAACACCAAAGCAGACTTTCAAAATTACTCTACCCCAGCGTGGTTCTTGTGACTCAGGATAGGTTGGGCTATTCTGGATCTTTTATTTATTTATTTATTTATTTTTATTTTTTTTTTTATTGCAGTACTGGGGATAGAACCCTGGGCATTCTACCTCCGAGCTACACCCTCAGCCCTATTTTTTATTCTTTATTTTGAAACAGGGTCTCACTAAGTTGCGGAGGGCCTCACTAAATAGCTGAGTCTGGCCGCGAACCCGGATCCTCCGGTCTCAGCCTCCCAAGTACTGGGATGACAAGCGTGCGCCACCATGCCTGGCTTTCTTTTGTTCTTCTATAAGAATTTTAAGACCATTTTTTTCTAGCGCTCTTAAGAATGCCATTAGTATCAGAAATATCACTGAACTCCAGTTAGAATGGCAAGTATCAAGAACATAAATAATAAATACTGGTGAGGATGTGGGGAAATAGGCACTCTCATACACTGTTGGTGGGATTGTAAATTAGCACAATCACTATGGAGATCGGTATGGAGGCTCCTCAACAGAGCAGGAATGGAACCACCATATGACCCAGCTAGACCACTCCTCAGTATCTTTGAATGAAAGTCAGAATACTATAGTGATACATGCACTAGATCCATGTTTATACAGGACAAGTCATAATGGACAAATTATGGAACCAACCTAGGTGTCTGTCAACAGATGAATGGATAAAGAAAATGGGGCATATTCACACAATGGGATTCTACTCAGCCATGAAGAACAGAATCATGTCATTGGCAGGAAAATGGATGAAACTAGAGAATACTTTGCTAAATGAGATTATCCAGACTCAGGAAGTCGAGTCGAATGTTTTCTCTCATATATGGAAGCTAGAGAGAAAATAGGAAACTAAAGGGACTTCAGATAATTGAAGAGAGAGAGACCAGTAGAATAGTGGGAGGAGATCGGGGGAAAGATGAAGGAGTGGTAAAAAGGAGCATTGATGAAGGAAACAGTTCAAATAATGCTTTGCCCATGTATGAAGGTATCATACCAATATTACTAATATGTATGGGGAAGGAAGGGGGAGGAGTGGGGTGGGATGTGGAGGGAAATACCCCAAGTGCTGTGCGCATGTGCATTCATTATTACTTTGAACCTCGCTATGCTGTGTACTTACAATGCACCAATAAAAGCTGAAGACATATCTCTAATATATTCCCAAGTGACTAGACTTGAAAATGAACATTGTCTTGGCCAGATGACGGGGCTTCTTTTACCATTGCATGGACTCCCCCCTGAACATGCAAATTCATAAGCCCCTCTGTCCCCTCCCTCCCATTCCCCTTCCTCCACATCCACCTTATTTCTTGACCACGCCCGAAGACCTGACAAATAGTTATCTTCAGATCATTTTTGAATGAGAGCAATAATAATAATAATTGATAATAAAATCCAGATGAAGAGAAGATGCGTTTGATTCAGAAGCCAATGGATTTGCGCGTGGTGTTAAAGGTGTACTAAGTAGGTATTAATCTTATTTTCTCCTTTCCTTTTACGTGAAAGCTGTCATTATTGGGATAAGAATAAAATGAACATAAGTATGATAAATGGGACGTGCGCACAGGAGTCAATATGCCACTTTGAGAGAGCATTGCTAATCAACCCGTGCAGTAGGCTAATGGACCAGATGAGCAAGCACCTCAGAGAGATTCTAAATTTGTAACTCAGGGAAGCTTGGCATTTAGCTTGAGCTGCCTTTGGCTTAAGGTGAAACAAAGGGTACAACCAGGTGTGGATGGCAGCCGCAAAGCATGCTTCCGAAGGTGCCTTTGCAAGACCATGTAAAACACAAAGCCAATTCCATACCCCTAACAAGGCTTAGCACCACACATGAACTGTTTAATGAATGTTAAATCATGTTAACAAAAATGGTGAGAGCATATCATACTTATTTTTTTAGAAAAATGAACAGTGAAGAGTAAGAGAATCAATTAATTCTCATTTTGAAAGCTCTGCCTTATATATTAAAGCTGATGAATGCAATTTTAAAAAATGCAAGCGCTGGAGTCTCTGTGCTGTTGGGGATCTGCTCTCTTTTAAAACATACTTTTTAAACTTGATTCTTAATTATTAATAGATAAGTGATTCTCGTTGCTTTTGATGATCTGAAGATTTCCTGCACAGCTTCTTTGTTTAACAGCAATTCAGTTTCTGTTTTCCTCATTCCAATTAGCAAGAAGCTGGAAAATTAGGAAGTTTATGGCCTGGTGTTTCAACTAAAAAGTGCATTTCTGATGCCCTTAAGAGAAGACTGGAATAGCTAGCAATTGAACCACATCGGATGGCTGGCCGATGGGGCTCGTGTTGGTTCAGGGAATGATCGAAAGTCACGATTGTCCTGCCGCTCTTGGCATGAACGGTAGCTCTTTCTGGCATCAGTGACCTTGACTCTGGCTTCTGATATTTTAGACGCATCTGTTGCACTCCCAACCCAGGCAGCTGATGAATTAATTAGCATTTATTGAGTATCTACTATGTGCCCGATAATTCCTTGTTAGCTATCTAGAAAGCCATAAATAAAATGACACAGTAAAACAGAAAACCCGTGCCCGGGTTGAAATACTACCTTCTGGCTGACAGTTCAGGGAAGAGGAGGAGACAGCAGAAAAGGGAAGAAAAGATAATGATGATTGGAAAGAGAAAGGACCTTCCTTACTTTCCATCTTGTCATCCGCCACCACTTCTCTCTGTTCTTATATCCCTGCTCCAGATCCAAAGAGAACTTGGCCATATGTGAGACCCGCTGGGCAATAACCAAAAGATGGAAAAAAAATGAGCATGGGGATTGCAGCTAGAGATGCAGAAAGGAGTGATCCTAGTGGAATGACAAGCCCAGGCTCCTCACGTCCTGAGGCATCATAAGGTCGCTGACAGACATCGGAAATGTCGTAGTGTGGGTAGGGAGACAGTGGTGGCCGTGCGGTAGTTACCAGCTGTATTTGCCACCAACTAAATAAGGTCTGTGTTCTGTTACTTCAACTTATATTAATATAAGGGTGTGATAATAGCTCTTGGCTATTGATTTCTCTAAATATCAGGAAGGATATTTCAACACGATCGTGTACAATAACCTCTCCGCAAGTATTTACTTCCACTGTCTACCATATTTCTAGTCCTAGGTAGGTACTGGATAAACACAGATGAGTAAGACAAGGTCCCTGCCCCCAGGAAGCACAAGCTGTCTGGAGACTTTCTTCTGAAATGTGCTGCTGTTGCTACACCAGAGTCCTGGTCATGGTTGGTTTAAAATATGTTAAATATAATCATTTTGCTGTTAAACCAACACGAGTTGAGACTCTTTGGAGGATAATTTGTAGATGAAATCAGACTTGAAGAATTTAAAGAGGTCACATAAAGAGCATTCCAGATAGATGGGAAGATGAAGGTAAAGACAGAATCCAGTTTTGGAAGGGCAGCATGTTACCTGCCTGTTTAGACAAAGGTCAGAGTCATTTACTGGAATGGGTGGGAGTTAAGAGGATTTCTGCATTGCATATGGTGTAAATAAAGTCCTTAGGAAGAGACTTGGCTCTGAAATCAGGGACTCTGGGTTTATTTTTGTAATCTTGAACCAATTAGTCTCAATCTATCATGTTTTAATTCTATTCATGGAATGAGGATAAGCACACATATTTGTAATATACATATTGTAATGCACATCTTCGCAGAATGGTTTCTAAACTGAATAAGAACATAAAGCAAATTGCTTTGAGCCTTTGGAAGAAAGATACTATTCAAATCCAAGGAATTATTTTAAGTTCTAATATTCATTCACTTTTGTATGTGGTTTTGCTAAAAGAGAAAGATTAGTTTGAAGTTCATCCTGCTGTTTTGGCAGAATCGGTAAAAATGTATTTCTGATGTGTTTTTTTTTCCTAAGATAAATCTTATTGTCCTCAGATTATCAGCTATTTTCTTTGGATACCCACTAGTTCAAAAGTAGAATCTCTTTTATTTACATATAACCTGAAATAAGTGACAAGTGACCTTATAAAATTTCATGTAAAAATAAGCAAGTTTAATGCAGGGGATAGTTCTTGGTACTGAGTTTGTTTTTCTGTTTCCTGCAATACAAACTGAATCTTCTCTAATTTGAATTTTGGCAGTTTCACAAAAGGTTAATACAAATTAGTTTCTTTTAAGCATGTGTTTTAGGGTGAGTGTGTGTGTGTGTGTGTGTGTTTGTGTTTTAACAAACTTACTATCTTTTTTACTATTCAACTCTATTTGACTAATCATAGCTGTGGGATAGCAAGCCTTTTGATTCTCACCCTGTACCTGGTCACCGCTCAGGTGTCAGTGGAGGTCACCCTGCTTCTTAACATCTAATGATTGACTTGCTTTCTTATTTTCTGTTTGAAGAAAAGTCCAATCAAGAAGGAATGTCCTGAGATTTCCGCTCATTCTAAAGTAGATTAGATCATGAATCATTTGGCTATCCTGTTTATTTCCATATTTCCCCCCCAAATAGAATTCCTCCTGGTCACCTGCTTCCAACAGATAAACTTCTCATGAAAGACCTTTTAGTGTTAGCTGAGTTTAATGATACGTTGGGAAATGGAAACGATACAGCATTGAAAACAGAAACGTTGCATATTAAACATCTTCATCATTGAAAAACGTCCATTTGTAGATGCTGTCTGAAAATCAAGATTTAGGCTTACTCTTTGTTTCCAGAGCCCATTTCTCTTGTGCTCTTAAAAGCCCAACATAGGAGAAAATGAAAACAACTTCATATTTTTATAATATAGATACATTTTTTCTCCTTTGATTCTTATTAACTTATGACCTTTTTTTTATACTTTGCATCTCCAAATACTGTTCCAAACTCACATGAGTCCCTGGAGGGTCTTACTGTCAATAGAACATTTTTCTATGTTATGATATATTCTGCCAGTGGACAAAATTACAACAATTTAAAGACCTTAATTGGTTTTATTTTAGATTCTAGAATCACAGCACTGAATTCCACAATGAATCCAAAATGGATTAAAGCAAAATCAATATTACGATATGTTCAGAACTTCCATATTCTTATTAATTACTACTGAGCAATATGTCACTGTTGAGCTCTTTGTATGTAGCTAGTGCAAACTGAGGAACTGAATTTTAAATTAGATTTAATTTAAATAAACATGGATATGCCTGTACCACTATGATATTCTGATTTCAGTTCCTTTGGAAAGATTCCCAAGAGTGGTATAGCTGGGTGTTATGGTGGTTCCAGTCCCTGTCTTTTGAGGAACCTCCACACTGATCTCCATAATTTGCAATATAAGTATCCACATCTGGATAGCAGCTATTATATTAAACATTATAGTTCTAAAATGAGGGCCTAGGACTAACCCTGAGGTAAGGCAGCATTTACAGCATTTAAGGATCAAATTGAAGATGATGAGGCTGCAAAAATAAAAATAAACTATCGAAGTGTTAAGAACAATACCAATAGAGAGTATTTTTACACAGTCCAAGAGAAAAGAATGTTTTAAGGAAGGAAGGTCTCAATATTATGAAATGCTGCCGAGAAAGTACATTGGAGATGGCTAAAGAAACAATTAACAGTTTAGAAGATAGACCTAAAGAACATATGATGCATTCAGGATTCACTGGTTTCCTGAATTTGAGGATAATTTTCTTTAAAAATTTCTATAAAATTCTCAGCCATCATATACTCAAATATGGTTTCCCTCCATTCTCATTATTGCTTCTTTCTGGATCTCTATTAATTAATTTATGTGCCCATAGATTTCTAACTAAACAATTAAGGACCCAAGGCAAAATTCAAATGAACATTAAAGTGCAGTATTAAACCAAATGATAACAATAAAACATTAAATTCACATAGTGTAGAAGATTTCTATTTTTTTTTTTTTGTGTGTGGTACCAGGGATTGAACCCAGGGGCATTCTACCTCCGAGCTACATCCCCAGCCCTGTTTTTTATTCTTTATTTTGAAACAGAGTCTCACTAAGTTGTGGAGGGCCTCACTAAGTAGCTGAGGCTGGCCGCGAACCTGCGATCCTCCTGTCTCAGCCTCCCAAGTACTGGGATTACAAGCATGCGCCACCACAGCCCAGCAGAAGATTTCTATTTTGAAAAAATATGTAGTCAGTGGCACTTCACATTAGTAAAATAGAAAACCAAATAAAAGAATTGCACTAAGTATTCAACACAAGAAATGATTTAAAGTCACTCTAAAAGAAAGAGAGAGAGAGAGAGAGAGAGAAAGTATAGAGAGAAAGAAAAACTAAAGTAAAAGCAAAAATCTCCCTGCTGGTTTCTCTTTGCTCTTTTGCTTGTTCTACTTCAACCACACAGGATCTTGATGGTGTTCAAATATGCAAGCGTTGTCCTGTCCTCAGGAGAGGCCAACCTCTCTGCCTCCCTTATGATTTTCCTCTGAGACCAGCATGGCCCACTCCCTGCTCTTTTGCAGGTCTTCGCCTCATTGTATCCTTTTCTGTCAGGTCTTTCCTGACTCCTCCTGACACACAGTCACACCCCCACTACCCTACTCTTCACTGATATATTTTTGCATATATTTATAGAAAAGTGTATTGTGTCACATTTAACACAATATACTTTTACATATTTATTTGCTCATTATCTCTTTGCATTCAATTTAAGTTGCATAAGGAATTTGAAAACTGTTTGCCTCCAGCACCATGAAGAATGATCAGTTAATGATTGAAAGTCAATGAATATTTATTAGGAAAATGACATCAATGAATGTGAAAACAAACTACAAAAAATAACAAAATTTTTCAAAATGCTTCTTTGAAAAACATAAAATCAGAATTTAATTTTTTGAACAAGGAGAGATTTTAAAAGCAACCTGGATATTATAAAACATTTTATCCCAATACTGTTGATACATTATAGGAAATAAATGCATTCTTTAAAAAATGCTATTTATAAAAAAATTACTTAAGAAACAGAGAGCCTAAGAGGTAAGGATGAATTTTTCTAAGATTGATTTCTACCTCATGACTGTTCCAGAAAAGGAGCTAATCTCATGAAGAATTCCACAAAAATAAGCCAGAGTTGAGTGCTTAGAATGGACAGCCCTGGAAGAATGCTGAGGTTGGAGATCAGGCCACTGGCTGATCGTATCATGTTCCTGACCATGAGTACTGGGTATCCCAACACAGATGTAGCGGGTGTCCCCCATCCTTGAAAGCTAAGGTGGTCAAAACATACTGGGCACAGGGTTCCACATGATCACACTATTTTAACTGCAGGACTTGCGGTACCATCCTTGATCTCAGCAGTGTGCTCTTGTAGCCTGTGGCTGCCATAGCTTTCTGCTATATTTTTGTCCCTGATTTCACCAGAGATGAATCTAGTCATGCAGTTGGGATCCATGCAGGAACCCGAGAGCCAGATTTCTTGTATAGAATCCAGTGCTTAGCCCTGCGATATCTTGACCCTTGTTCCAGAATTCACTGGGGAATGGTGGAACCTCAGCTTAAGTAGTGGTCCTGCCTCTATGCAGTCTCTCTAATAAAAGATTTTGTAGGACCCAGTTGTGGGTGATGTCTGGACATTCACCCTTGTTTGGACAAGTGAACCTGGGTGGCTTTTCCAGTAAAATAAATCAAATAGGTTCTTACCTAAATAACTTTCCGGTTTAATTCTACAAAATATTCCAGGAACAATAATTCCAAATTTACATCATTCTTTCCAGAGAGGAGAAAAAGAAGAAAGGCTCTCCAACTAATTTTTATCGGATTACCATATTTTGATATCAAAACTAGATAAGGACAATCCAATCATGGATGGTTGATATTCCGGATGTAAGTGGTAGTTATAAAATATGCAGGGAAATATAGAGGAAAGAGGGAGCTGGGTGTGGTGGTGAATACCTGTAATCCCAGTACTTGAGGGGCTGAGGCAAGAGGATCACAAGTTTAAGGCTAGTCTCAGCAACTTAGCAAGACCCTCAGCAACTTAGTGAGATCCTGTTTCCATATAAAAAAATTAAAGGGTTGGGTGTAGAGCTCAGAGGTAGAATGCCCCTGGATTCAATCCCCAGTCCCCCCACCCCAAAATATATAAATATGAGGAGAAAGGAAGACAACAGTATGGGGAGTAATATCATCTAAATATAGCAAGCAACACTACTAGAGATATAATATCTATGTTTTATGGAACTAGTAATAGAGGCTTAAATACACTATTTGCAGTTATATAGGGAATACTAAAAGCCTTTAGTAATTTAAAACTTGGCTGGAAAATAGACTAAAGAATGTTAGAAGGATGTGAATTAAATCCTCATCTTTAGAACAAGAAGGTTAAACTTTCTTATTGCTAATGGATTAAAAAAATGAAAGATTGAAATTTTACTTAGAAATATTTCAGAAACCCACAGAAGACTTGAAAATGAAATGATTAGAAAATGGTTTCCTTTGCAGAGTGGGTCTCGAAGAGTGTGAAGTTGCAGTGGAATACTTGCTTTTCTTCTGGATCTTTCTGCACAGTTCGATGTTTAGCCAATGCATATAACACTTTGAAAAATAAAATCTATTTATACTTATCCCTGGTTTAAATTTAGGTAACAGTTTCACACTCACATTTGGATAATGAGAGATCCTTGGAGCTTATAAAATCCGGCAGAACTCAGGCTCCACCCTCTGTCCCTCCTCGCTCCTTGCTCTCCCCTCCCTGTTCTCTAGACAGAGAACTTCCTGCCTCTCAAAGTGTTGTACTCTCTTCCGCCCCAAAGCCTCATGGTTGATGTTCTCCCTGTTAGAGAAACTCTTTGTCATCCAGTTTTCCCCTTCCCCATTGCCGAAGCCCAGTGGAATATGCGGGTTACTCCTCAAATCTCAGATCAAAATCACCTCTTCCAAAAAGTCAGCCATGCTCAACTCCCTCCTGTCTGTTTCTCTTTCATACCCTCCCATAGAATTATCTGCTTTTCTTCAATGGCATTTTTTTTTTAAATTTTGAAGTTGCATATAAATAATTAAGAGTACCTGAGCCGGGCGTGGTGGCGCACACTTGTAATCCCAGTACTTTGGGAGGCGGAGACCGGAGGATCCGTGTTCGCGGCCAGCCTCAGCTCTCTCTCTCTCTCTCTGTCTCTCCCTGTCTCTCTCTCTCTTTCTCTACTTAGCGAGGCTTCCGCAACTTCATGAGACCCGGTTTCAAAATAAAGTATAAAAAATAGGGCCGGGGGTGTAGCGCAGAGGTAGAACGCCCCTGTGTTCAATCCCCGGTCCGCAAAAAAAAAAAAAATAAAGAGTACCTGATTAATATTGGTCTCCTTGGTTAGGCACTAATGACTGTAGTGTTATGGATATGTGTGTGTGTGTGTGTGTGTGTGTGTGTGTGTGTGTTTATTCATCATTATTTCCCACCCCTAAACTTGGCGCAAAACAGTTGAACCATAAATAATTGCTGAATGAATAAGTGACTCATTGAATAATGAACGCTGAGTTGAGAAAACAATGTTGGGCCCTTGTGTGTAAGTGAAAGTTTCCGATTTATTTCTTCTCCTTCACCTCAAGATGGCAGGAATCATGATTTCTATGTTAAGGTTTCCCGTTCATGTTTGTGTTGGCTGATGTTGCCTGGCAAGTTGGAATTCATTTTTATATTCTGAGGAGTAAATAGTTTTAATAGTGCCTCTGTCTTCCCAGAGTATATAACACTGATCCTCATGATGAATAAGCGCTGAGAGCTCATAAGAAGATAGCCATCTTCTTGTTTACAATCTAGGGCAAAAACTGGTCCATCTTTCCAAGTATTCAACAGTGTTTCAAATTTGCATAACAGCAAATTCTGTAGGGGCAGAAGTTTATTTCCTCATTATTTCTCTTGTTTCTTGCAGGGTGTTACTTGAGTTTCTTTACATTCGTTAATCCTCACGACAGTCCTGTTACAGAGGAGGAGAGGTAGAGCCTGCAGACTTGATTCCCCCTTCTCTTTGTGAAGTGCTCTTTATATCTCCCCTTTCCCCTCTTGTTAAAGAATCATGAATTACGGTAGAATGAATTGGGACTATATATCCCCATCCTTTGTGTTGTAGTTCCCTTGCCTCCCTGTGGGAAGAATATACTTTAAGAGCCATTGGTTGTAGCTACTGCTCTTTGCCTTCTCCTGTGAGCATAGCATATTTCACATATGGGCTACTTCTTCAGCCTAGATCCTAGATTGAGGAGGAAGAGAAGGCTAAGGTAGAGCTGACCTACAGCTGCCATGTGATGTGAACAAGAAATGAATGCATTTCTAAGCCACTAAGATATACAGATAATTTCTAAAGCAGGGATGAGACAATGCTAATTATTATAGTAGCTAATTTAGCCATTATTGTATGCCAGGCATTATACTAATTATTTTGCTTATATTATACCATTTAATTTTTATAAATCTATGAAGTTGATACAGTTATCCTGTTTTACATCTGAAGAAATGAAAACTTAGAAAGATAATGCAAAGAGTAGGGTAGATTCAGGATTGAAAATCAGGCTGTATGACATCTGAGCCTGGGAAATTAATTCCTCTCTCAAAATCCCTCCTTTTAAGCTGAGTGTGGTGGTGCACACCTATGTAACTGGAAGCCTGAGATAGAAGCATCAAAGATTTGAGGCCAGCCTCAGCAACTTAGCAAGACGCTGTTTCAAAATAATAAATAGAAAGGGCTGGGGATGTAGCTCAGAGGTAGAATGCCCCTGGGTTCAATCTCCACTACAAAAAAAAAATAAAATAAAATTCTTCCATTCATCCCAGGACACAGGAGACCCAATACTTTAGAGGATCAAAGTTTATATAAATACTTTGAAACATTATAAAGTGATATGATTCATTAAGTACTCCCGAAATATGAATTGCTTAAATGGGCAGAATTAGCAGGATGGGAAATAGATTCAGTTACTACTCTGGGCTCAAAATACTATGCAATACAGAGAATCTTACTTTCTGTTTTATGCATTCAGAAGCCTCTTCTATAATAAGATATTTAACCAAAATACCCCCCCTCTCTTTCTCTTTCTCTCTGGATTGAACCCAGGGGCACTCTATCTCATAGCTACACCCCCAGACCTTTTTATTTTTTGTTTTTGAAACAGGATCTTGCTATGTTGCTGAGATTATCACTCCATGGCTGAGGCTGTCCTTGAACCTGTGATCTTCCTGTCTCAGCCTCCCAAGTACTGAGATCACAGGTGTGTGCCACCACCTCTCCTGACATAAACTCTACATACAATTATTTATATGTTTTGGTTTTAGCTGCTATGTTGGGGGTTGAATCCCAGCTAGGGGTATAGTTATTTTGAAAGGGAACAGAAAGAACAAAGGAAATCTGACTTAAGGGTCTTTCTTACAAAGCCAGCTAGTTGTTTAATACCTGACATATCACCCTCATTCCAATTGCCTTATGTGCAAAATGAAGCTGAAAATACTCTGCAGCTTATGGACTAGGAGCTGGAAATAAGAAATCTCAGCCAGGCATGGTGGCGCACGCTTGTGATCCCAGTACTTGGGAGGCTGAGACCTGAGGATCCGGGTTCGTGGCCAGCCTCAGCTACTTAGTGAGGCCCTCCACAACTTAGTGAGACCCTATTTCAAATATTTTAATAAAGATTAAAATATAGGGCTGGGAGTGTAGCCTGGAGGTAGAATGCCCGTGGGTTCAATCCCCAGTACAGCAAAAAAAAAAAAATAATAATAATAATAATAATCTCTGCAGGAATTATGTAACGCTATGCATGATGATTAGTAAAAATGTTAGCCCATAGTCTGATGGCTGAGACATAAGAAAAGTCAGAATAGGAGAAGAGGAACTGGACTGGAAGACAAGACCCATATTCTGGTTCTGATTCTGCTGCTAGTTTGTTTTGTGATTCTCAACAAATCACTCAAGCTACCTAGACCTCATTTCACCATTTAATTGTCTAATTTTCCTCTGTTAAATAATGAAGGGATAGGAGAACACCTTACTTTTTGCCCAATAACTCGAAAACCACTGCTTTTTTTTGTGTGTGGTACCAGGGACTGAACCCAGGGGCATTCTACATCCAAGCTACACCCCCAGCCCTATTTTTTATTCTTTATTTTGAAACAGGGTCTCACTAAGTTGCAGAGGGCCTCACTAAGTAGCTGAGGCTGGCCTTGAACCTGCGATCCTCCTGTCTCAGCCTCACAAGTACTGGGATTATAAGCAGGGGCCACCACGCCCAGCTGAAAACCACTGCTTTTAAAACGTGGGTAAAGATATACACGCAGCTTTTGAAATGCAACTGTGAGTTGGACTATTGCCAACAAATACCATGCTGCCAAGTGCTAGGTGAAGTGATTGATTCTTACACAGATCACTGTATTTAGCCATATTCCTTTTAATGAGTGTGTCTCTTTTGTCCTCGAACGCCTGCATTTAGTATAGATTGTTTCATGAGATAAATGATCGGTAACTTTTCCTTTTTGATTATGTCCCTTTTCTGGCTTTTGATATTTTGAAAGCCACGCTATTTCAGTAGTCATTTTCTTTTTTCTTTCTTTCTTTCTTTCTTTCTTTCTTTCTTTCTTTCTTTCTTCTTTCTTTCTTCTTTCTTTCTTTCTTTCTTTCTTTCTTTCTTTCTTTCTTTCTTCTTTCTCTCTCTCTCTCTTTCCTTCCTTCCTTCCTTCCTTCCTTCCTTCCTTCCTTCCTTCCTCCCTCCCTCCCTCCCTCCCTCCCTCCCTCCCTCCCTTCTCTCTCTCTCTCTCTCTCTCTCTCTCTCTCTTTCTTTCTTCTTTCTTTTCTTTCTCTCTGTGTGTGTGTGTGGTACTGGGGATGGAACCCAGGGGCCTTCTACTTCCAGGCTATGCCCCCAGCCCTACTTTATTTTTTATTTTTATTTTTATTATTTAAAAAAATTTTTGCAGTACTGGGGATTGAACCCAGGGGCATTCTACCTCCGAGCTACACCCCCAGCCCTATTTTTTATTCTTTATTTGAAACAGGGTCTCACTAAGCTGCAGAGGCCTCACGAAGTAGCTGAGGCTGGCCACAAACCTGTGATCCTCCTGTCTCAGCCTCCCAAGTACTGGGATTGCAAGCATACACACACCACTTTTGAAACATGGTCTCGCTGGGTGTGGTGGCGCACACTTGTAAGCCCAGTACTTGGGAGGCTGAGACAGGAGGATCAGGGTTCACGGCCAGCCTCAGTTACTTAGTGAGGCCTCCGCAACATAGTGAGACCCTGTCTCAATATAAAGAATAAAAACTAGGGCTGGGGGTGGAGCTCAGAGGTAGAATGCCCCTGGGTTCAATTCCCGGTACTGCCAAAATAAAAAAAAAGAAACATGGTCTCACTAAGTTGCAGAGGGCCTCCCTAAATTGCTGAGCCTGGCTTCAAACCTGCAGTCCTCCTGTGTCAGCCTCCCAAGTACTGGGATTATAGGTGCACACCACCACGCCCGGCTTCAGTAGTTACTTTCTATAAGAGCATGCTTTAGTTTATAAGGTCCAGTTTGATTTTATAATATCAAGATAGTAAGAATTGTCTTTTATCTATGTTGATGGGCTTCTATATTGTTCGATGGGTTCCATTCTCGTATTCTCACCATTGAAAGTATGAAGTTATATGGACTATGTTTAATAAAGGCATGTTAAAAAGTACTAATATGTTTTCAGATAGGATTCTAAATGCCATCCTTCAAGGTTCATATGAACAAAATTCAATAATTTGTGGAATGGTAGATTCAGACTCAATCCCTTCCATGTCCTATCTTACAAAGCAACTAAAATAGGCGATAATGTATTAAAATCCTGCTCCTGAGAAATGGCCGTTCTGTGGCCGTGGGACGGCAGCAGGGCAGCCCTGCGGTCCCCGTGTTTTGTCGTGTCTGGGGAGCACTGTCACACACTGCTTGATTACTTCGCCCAGCAGGCTCGTAGAAAGATGGTCCGGATGTGGCAGCTTGTAGCTAGACATTAGCGCGGCTTGCACTGGAACCGATTGCCGCCTGACCTCTCCTCCCAGTCGCGGCAGCGTGGTGCCATCTGTACATCTTTTAGTCGCATTAAATCATGTCATGTAAAGGGCCCCTGAATGGGAATGAGTTTACCTTATGCTTAGGAAAGAAACGAGTCGAACCGCTGAGCTACGAGCTCGTGTTCATCCTCACCCTCCCATTTTTACATGGTTCTAATCCTGCCTTCCCTGGAGTTGTAAGCTCACTGCCAGAGCCTGGGGCTGTTCAAAGTCTGCTACTGACATAGCTAGAATGTCACAAAAGGTTACAAAAATTCATTAAGATAATTCAAACTCTACATTTATATTTATATTATATTATATATACTTTATATATAATATATAACAGAAGTAATTATATCTAACAATAAATAAAATATGTATTTATTGTTTATGTTTATCCTATTTATATATCTATTATGAATAAATAATATATAATTATTATATATTTGTATTATATTATATTTATATTATCTGAGACCTGGAGTCTACACCACCTTCCCTATGTGGAAGTGGATGCTTTCAGGCACAGTTTGGCCAAGCGTCTTCCTTGCTGATATATGCCTACAGGAAGGACTAAGGAATTTCATAAAGCACAAGTCACTCTGAAGGAAAAGAACTGAAATCGTCAAGTCTGTTGAAGGAGCCCCTTCTGGGCCAATAGGCATGCATGGGTGTCGGTCTGCACCATTGTAATGCCCCGTTACCGTGAGCACAGCGATTGTATTTCTCCCCTAGGAATGAGTATGAGGATGGGCTGAGGCTGGCCTCTTTGAGATGAACTTGCTAACCTTCTAGAGCGGGATGATGAGCAGACCAGTGACCATCTCAGTGGCTACAGCGTGGATCTGCCTACAGGGGAAGAAATGGAGCCCTCCGTAGAGCGCTTCGCTCCTTCCTCTGCGGCAGCTAGGCTCAGCTCAGGAATAGCATCTCTGATCCCTGGACTTAAAAATTGCATGGCTCTTGGAATTCTGTAAGGAAGCTCTGTTGCTTTATATTTTTAATTATAATAAGGTATTCAGGATAGGTACAAACTTAGAACTTAAAAGATGTAAACCATGCTAAAATGACTCCAAATACCAGTATCAAAGAAAAGAGAACCAAGTTGGTAACATGTCTTAGAAAATACAGTGAACATCACAAAATAGTATTTATGATTTGTATGATTGGTTCAACTTTAACTTAATATCGACTTTAAATGAATAATTTTTAAAAAAAATTTCACATCTGGACTTTTTTAAAGTGTCTAAATTTATATTACTGTGGGAATCATTTTTGTCAAAATCTTGAATAAAGTTACTCAGCACTGGCATGATAAAAAAAAAATGCTTAAGTCAGTTGTTCTCCAAGTGTGACCCGTGGAGCAGCAGCATTAAAATCACTTGAGAGATTGTTTAGAAATGCTCATTGAGGACCCCTAGCCCGGAGCTTCTGAGTCAAAACCTCGGGAAACAGGGGACCAGTGTTTACCAGTCCCTCCAGGTAATCTGGGTGCATGAAAGGTTGGAAGACACTGCCTGAAGTTATTTTGAATCGAGTTTCTGGTCATCATCAACTGAAGTCCTAATACAGCAGTGACGAATAAGAAATTTTACACCAGTACTAAGAATGGATTAGAAGAAATTTGGTTTAAAAAGTGTTATCCCCTGACCATGTTGAACATGTCTCACTGTGAATAGGGAGACTCAGGCGATACCTCTCATCCCCGGTCTCAGGTTAGCTGAGCGCCACCTTAGTCTCCAATGGGTGCAGGCCAAATGTGCTCCAGCTAGAACTTCCAATCACCGGCTAGAACTTCCAATCAACTTCCAATCATTTTAACATGGTGGGAGACGTGGAGAGGAGTCTTCTCTACAATTTTATGTCAGCTTGAACACACTCTTTTTAAACTAGAAGAAGTGCTTAATTTTTGTTTCAATTCTTAGGTTTAGAATAAAACCTTTTTTGGGGGGAGGGGTACTGGGGATTGACCCAGGGGTGTTCTACCTCCAAGCTACACCCCCAGCCCTATGTTTTAAAATTCTTTATTTTGAAACAGGGTCTCACTAAGTTGCGGAGGGCCTCACTAAGTAGCTGAGGCTGGCCGCGAACCTGGATCCTCCGGTCTTTGCTTCCCAAGTACTGGGATTACAAGCGTGCGCCACCACGCCCGGCCCTATTTTTTTTTAAATTTGAAACGGTCTCACTAAGTTGTGGAGGGCCTCACTAAGTGGCTGAGCTGGCCGAGAACCTGTGATCTTGTCTCAGCCTCCCAAGTACTGGGATTACAAGCATGTGCCACCAGGCCTGGCTAGAACAGGACCTTTATAGATGGTCTCGGGGGAAGACTTAGTTCATCAATCTAAATATCTCTGTCTTTGATTCAAATCATTCCAATTTAACAAGAGAGGGTGCCTTTTTTTCAACTGGTTTAATGCTGGACCCTGTATCATCAATATAAAAATATAGTCAGAAATCTCTTCTGAGCTGATGGTATAACAGTAATGTTCTCTGGTTAACAATAAAGAGTATAAAAATGTATACTGCTAAGAAATATTGTGTCACTGACAAAAATCCCATTGTCCATCTGGGCATGGTGGTGCATACCTATAATCCCAGTACTTGGTAGGTTGAGACAGGAGGTTCGCAGGTTCGAGGACAGCCTCAGCAAGTAATGAGACTCTCATCAACCTAGTGAGACCCTGTTTCAAAATAAAACTAAAATAGGGCTGGGGATGTATTTGTGAGGTAGAATGCCTCTGAGTTCAATCCTCAGTAACACACACACACACACACACACACACACACACAATCCCACTTTCCTCCCCATGTTTATGAATGCAGAATTTGCACATGAAAATAACCCAGTTACCCTTTATTGCTATTTTTTAATGTTAGACACCTTTGAAATGCATATTGATATTTGGAACACTGGATTCCCATGACGTCCTCTTTCGAGAGAACAGGAGAATTTATGGTTTGAAACATAACATATATTATCTAATTAAATTATTGCCTTAATTACAGCAATATCTCAATGTACACTTTGTATAGTTAACAAGCTTAAATATTACCACCAGCAATTATTTACTAATTATCAAATATCAACTAAGAGACTTATGTTAATGTTTAAAATTATTTGCAAGGAAATTGATAAAATTGGCAGAATATTTCATTATACTTAGTGGTTATCGTATATAAAGTTGCCTTTTGCAAGCTATAAATCCATCGTCTCTGCAGCTCAGAGGCCATAAAGAGGAAGTGGGCTCTATATACATTAATGGGAGCCAGTTTCCCATTAGAAATACAGTTAGTATATTGCATCGAGTCTCATTTGCTATAGATCCAAGTATGTTCCCAAACTCCATCAGCATGTGTCAGTATTTTAAGGAAAACCGCGTCTAGAATATAAGGTAAAGGTAAAAATTACCAAAACAAAAAAATGAGCTTGCTCTTGGCCTTTATTAATTGGCTTCTGTGTTGCTGAAACAGAATTTAGCTGCTCCATACAAAATTCTTATATCAATTCTTACTATTAATTTGCCTTTAAAAAAACAGAAAATAACTATGGAGATCAGTGTGGAGATTGCTCAGAAAACTGGGAATGGACCCACCGTATGATCCGGCTATACCACTACTGGGTATCATACCAAAGGGATTGAAACCAGAAAACTACAGTAATCTATGCATACCCATGTTCATAGCAGCACAATTCACAATAGCCAAATTATGGAACCAACCTAGATGTCCATCAACAGATGAGTGGATTACAAAATTGTGGGAAATACACACAATGGAATTCTACTCAGCAATAAAGAAGAACAAAACATCATTTGCAAGAAAGTGGGAGGATCTGGAGAACATTATGTTAAGCGAGATCAGCCAATCACAAAAAAAGAAGGGACATATGTTTTCATTAGTATGTGCAACCTAAGGAGTAGTAGGGTCACACAAGGGACTCCGGTTGATAATGGAGAACCCTCAGTGGGGCAAGCTTTTCTTGCCCCACTGGTACAAGGGAAGTGGTACAAGGGAAGGGGAAGGGCAAGAAAGAAGGGAATTAATGGAATTACTATCATAAACGATATGTACATGTGAAAATATACTAACACCATTCTTGGTACTTCATACGGGTGGGGGGAGGCGGGGGGGCACTAAGAGCTGTGTGCATGTATGTTAACATCAAATAGATATTCATTGTGATGTGAGACTCCAATGCACCAAGAAAAGCACGTAAAAAAAAAAAAAGAATCCCTCCCCTCAAAAAAACAGAAAACAATACACAAGCAGCATGAATTTTGAGGTCAAACAAACATTTGCTACAGTCCTGGTCATACCAGGTCCTTACCAGCTATACGGTGTTGGGCAACATACTGTTGTGAGTCTTTGTTTTCTTAAAATAAAACGAAGATGACGAACACCAGTGTCCCAGAGTGCTGTGATTCCATGCTGGCTTGTGCATGGAGATGACAGTACACTCCCAGGTTGGCTTCCAGGCTCTTCCCTGTGGTTTGTGAATATCCTCTTCCCTCTGCTTCTGTGTGTACTGTTCTCTCTGCTGAATGCCTTGCAATCTCCAGCACCAGAATCTTCTACTCATCTCTTAAAATGCATGGTATTGGCTGGGTGTGGTGGCGCACGCTTGTAATCCCAGTACTTTGGGACGCGGAGACAGGAGGATCCGGGTTCGCAGCCAGCCTCAGCTTTCTCTCTCTCTCTCTCTCTCTCTCTCTCTCTACCTAGTGAGGCCCTCTGCAACTTTGTGAGACCCGGTTTCAAAATAAAAGTATAAAAAAATAGGGCCGAAGGTGTAGCACGGAGGTAGAACACCCCTGGATTCAATCCCCGGTACCGCAAAATAAATAAATAAAATGCATGGTATTGGCACAAAAACAGACATGCAGACCAATGGAATAGAATAGAAGATACAGAACCAAATCCTCATACTTACAGTTGGTTTTTGACAAAGGAGCCAAAGACATTCAACAAAAAAAGAAAAAAAAAAAAGACAGCCTCGTCAACAAGTGGTGCTGGGAAAACTGGATATCCATATGTAGAAGAATGAAATTAGACCCCAATCTCTCACCCTGCACAAAAGTTAGCTCCAGATCGATCAAATACCAAGGCATTAGAACAGAAACTTCGGAACTACAGAAGAGGGCAGAGGACCAACTCTCCAACACAGGGGAACTGGGAGAAACTTCCTCAACAAGACCCCAAAATGCAGAATCAATAATTGGGATGAAGTTGAAAAGCTTCATGTTGAAAAGGTTCTGTGCAGCAAAGGATCTGAATCAAGAATCTGAAGAGAGAACTTATGGAATGGGAGAAAATCTTTATGAGCTACTCCTCTGATAGAGAATGGATATCTAGAATATATAAAGAATTTAAAATACGTAACACCGAAAAGCCAAATAACCCAGCTCCCAAAATGGGCAATTGAACTGAATAGCCAGTTCTCAAAAGAAGAGATACAAATGGCCAATAAATATCTGAACAAATGTTCAACGTCATTAGCAATCAGGGAGATGCAAATCAAAACTACACTGAGATACCATTTAACTCCGGTTAGAATGGCAATCATCAAGAATAAAAGCAATAATAAATGCTGGCGAGGATGTGGGGAAATAGGAACCCTTATACACTGCTGGTGGGACTGAAAATTAGCACAGACGCTGTGGAGATCAGTGTGGAGGCTCCTCAGAAGACTAGGAATGGATCCACCATATGACCCAGCGATGCTGCTCTGAGGAGATCTGCGAATGTGATGCCCATGGCTGATGTAGTTCTAGTTCTGTAGGTGTGATACCAACAATGCACTCTCCATCAAAGGGGATAAACTCTCCCAGCAGAAAAGACAATTCTTCAGTAAAAGATTTGAGAAGTGGACCCTTTCAAGTCTCTGGACACTTTCTGTTTTCTTTTGGCCAAATAAATAAATAAATAAATAAATTCCCTGATTCTGCCAGTCTGGGCTACATGCCTCCCTCTCTGCTTCCCCCACGCTGCGTTCATTCTGCCGTCAACAACTTTTCTAATACACAGCATCCTCTGTCTCTTGTTTCTAGTATACTTTATGTGTCTTGAGTGCAGAATTGATATATTATTTGATTTGAAATGTTGCCATCTATTGCAATCCTGTGCATTTGTCATAATTAGTAAGAGATGCCTCTTTTTCCTTTGCAAATTCTTTATGTGTTTATACCACAAGAATATACAATCAGACAGCTGGATAAGACCACATGCTGCAGAGCTATGGACATATAATAAGTGCCGTGTACTGCCGATACGTGTGGATTGGTGCAGCCATTCTGAAGAGCTAGGTGACATATTTAGCCAAAGCCCAGCAAAGCCTTCCACCGGCCCAGCAATTCCATCCCTGGGTGTATAACTTAGAGACATTCTCAGACAGGCATGAAAGGGATTTTTTAAAATCATGGCAATGTCTGTTATTTATAGTGGCAGAGGAGTTGGAGGCAATCCGGGTGTCCAGTCCTAAGGGAGGCGACAGATCCACGGTGGTGGCTCGCATTGCCGGCCATGCTATCTGGCATTCAGAGATAATGTGACCCGATAGATGACCACCATGCAGCCACATGTATGCAACTTTAAAATATAATGCTGAGTTGAAAGATAAAGACAATCATCCATTACACGATGTCATTTATAGAACTTAGAAATTCATGCACATGAAACAGCAGTGCACATGCTCAGTAACACATAAGACCCACGAATGTAAGTTGAAGCCGGGCATGTTGGTGCACGCTTGTAATTCAGGTACTTGGGAAGCTGAGACAGGAGGTTGGCAGGTTTGCACCCGGCCTCAGCAACTTAGTGACGTCCTCTGCAACTCAGTGAGATGCTGTTTCAAAACAAAACAAAACAAAAATAAGTAAAGTAGGTAAACGAGCAATGTGTGCATGCATGCTTCTGATACCCTGACACTTATCAAAATGTATAACTACAATGCACCAATAAATGAATATATTAAAAAAATAAAATAAAATAGGGCTAGGGGTGTAGTGCAGAGGTAGAATGCCCCTGGGTTGAATCCCCAGTACCACACACACACATAAAACAAATGTATGTTGGACACATCGGAATGATTACTTTGGTAGGGGGAAGAAAATAAGAATTAGGAATGCCGATGATGAGAAAAATAAATTTAAAAGGAAAGGGATAAACTTAAAGGAGGTTAAAAATTACAAACAGAACTCCCACAAGGCCTTTGAGGAATGTGTTTATTTAAAAAAAAGATAAAACTTCTGAGATTTCTCATGTTTAGCAACTATTAATTGATACTGCTAAAAGAGGAGGAAGTTACAGATTATGGAAAGCTGGGAGCTGTTATCTAAGAATAACCTTTGTCTTCTTGAAGAGAAATGCGTGCTCTCCTGCCAGGATGCAAGGGTGAGTACCGCGGTCGCTACATCCTGTCTGAATCAAATGCTTGGCGCTCAGGGAAATATCTGTAAGGAGCTAGTCTTGAAATCAGAACCCACCATTCACGGGCTTTTGCCTTTCTGACACAAAATAAGAAATGAAAGCGAACAGTCACAGAGAGAAACAGACACTTGTGGCACAAATAATAGTCCTTTTTAAATCATGGGAACGAGGCTGTATTCATCAGGACACCAAAAACCACCGCAGGAAAGCAGTAGCTGTACTAAGTGGAAAGAAACTAAGAGCAAGTAATCGGGATGCTCTAAAGGATGCCCGAAGTCGAGAGAGGGCAGGACCAGGGCAGCAGCGTGGGTTCTTTCCACGCATGGAAAGAGGAAAGGAAAGCCAACGATTGATAACAACACAGTCTTCAGTTATGTGCATTAATATACTTCAGTTTCTTTAAATCTCATTTCGTGTTTTATTTCTCAGTCTCATCAAATTTTTTCTAACTACTTTCCTAATTTGCAGATAAGACGGTTTTAACTAGGCTGCGGGCTAACTACTTTCCTGGGAAAACTTGGTCAATTTTCTCAGCTTTCTTGCCCAAGGCTACCATTTTTCACCTGCTGGTCGCTAGGGTGGTAGCCATTGTTTCTGTAATTTATCAGCCTCTAAAGCGTTGGTTCTCAAACTCTGTGCATATTTGGTTTTCTATGAATTGCCTTTGCAACTTGTGAAATAGCACTTTCTACAAACACGTCCCCCAGAAATTTGGGATTGTGGTCCAGGCATCTGCGTTTCTACCAATTCTGGTCTTGGCAGTAGTATTTGCACACCATATTCGATGGAGTTTCTCTAAAAGGTTGATTCTTGGAATCAGAATCCGATGTTCACGGCCAGCCTTAGCTACTTAGTGAGACCCTCTGCAACTTAGTGAGACTCTATTTCAAAATAAAGAATAAAAAAAATATGGCTGGGGGTGTAGCTTGGAGTAGAATGCCCCACAAAAACAACAACAACAAACAACAACAACAACAACAACAAAGAATCCGATATGCAATTGCAAATATCACAGTCTTTACAGCACAATCCTCCCACCAGCTGAGGTTAGAAACACCGGGCTGGGGCTGTGAGCCTGTAAAGTGGGGGACATTTTTTGCCCCCCATAAAATATCGCTGGAAGGATTCCAAGATACTTATAAACAAAAGGAAACGCCACATCTAGAGTTCTTTTGAGTTATCATTACTTCATTCATATTTAAGATATTTTTTGTAGTACTGGGCGTTGAATACCCAGGGGCATTCTACCACCAAGCTACACCCCCAAACCTTTTT
>PVJS01006041.1:26139-61684 GCA_004027185.1 Glis glis | reverse complement strand
AGGAAGGAAGGAAGGAAGGAAGGAAGGAAGGAAGGAAGGAAGGAATAGAGCTTGCAGATAGAAAGCTTCTGGGTTCAATCCCCAGTGCCAAAAACAAAACCAAACAAAAAAAAACACAAACACATACTGATATAGCCATTCCTACCTAAAAATGAACCCTTATCCCTGAGCCACACACTTTTATTTAACAAACACTATAGTGCTAACTCTGTGCAAGTACTTTTCTAAATGCTTTGTCAGTTTAGTTTTGTTAGAATTGTTAGTTTGTTTGAATTGCTGGCGGAGGCATGAACAGAAGGGAATACCTTACAGTATTCTCCATAGAATCATCTTGCAATATATATGATAATTATGTGTTTTAAATATAGGGACAAATACATCAACCTGTATTTATAGCACTGTATAATAACTTTGGAAATCTTATTAGGATGGATAAAGCAAATGGACAATAAAACGTGTCAGTATTGACTACCAATTTGTTTCCAGGTGTTTTAGAAGACAAAGATAACTATGAATTACTTCCAGCCATTCTATAGGGACATAACTTAGAAAAGAATTTTAGAGTGAAAAAGAGCCTAGATCCTAGGTCTGGTTCCATCATTTACCCAAATCTAGGATCTTTGGCAAACTCAGGAATAGGACTTGATTACAAATGTCCCTTCTAGCACTTCAATTCTATTACATAACAAAACCCCTCATGTTTGTATCTCTTTGTACTTGGGAGGCTGAGATAGGACGATCACAGGATCAAGACCAGCCTCAGCTACTTAGCAAGACCCTGCTTCAAAATTCAAAAACAAAGGGCTGGGGGTGTAGCTCAAAGATAGAATGCCCCTGAGTTCAATCCCCAGTGGGGAGGGGGAGAGAGAGGCCTTAAATAAAACTTGTATTCATTTTTTCATAAATTTTATATTGAATTAGAATAATCTAAGCCAGGCGTGGTGGCGCACGCTTGCAATCCCAGTACTTGGGAGGCTGAGACCAGAGGATCCGGGTTCGCGGCCAGCCTCAGCTACTTAGTGAGGCCCTCCGCAACTTAGTGAGACCCTGTTTCAAAATAAAGAATAAAAAATAGGGCTGGGGGTGTAGCCTGGAGGTAGAATGCCCCTGGGTTCAATCCCCGGTACTGCAAAACAAAAAAAAAATAGAATAATCTGCATGCTATCTTAAATGTCATTTTATAAAATGAACATTTATTTATTGTCCTTAACCTACACTTACTAGTTACAGTTAGAAATGCTTCTTCTATTCATTAAATAATCTTGCTTAATGTAGCATATTCTTATATAATGAACAGTTGAAGTCTACTCACATCTCTTTTACGTTGATCCTTTTTCAACTGAGCAATCTCTCTGTTTCTTCTAGACTCTGTTAACCTGGCTTTCTCTTGCTCTTCTTTCATTTGTTTCATTAGGCGAACCTAAAATTAGGGATACACATCTCTTAGAATTACTCTATCAGGACATTCATTAAATCAGCCACATGCATGGAAATAAGTTCCTAAAATTCTGAGTACTTGGCATGGAAACACATGTAGTTTTTTCTGTACATCTCAAATGGCCAGTTCTTGTTTTTGCAGGATTAATACACTTCTAACATTTCTGCCAAACTGCTGAGTGATCTGTGCTTTTCGTATTCAATATTAAATTGTTCTGTAATGTGAATGAAATTTCAATACGTATGATCAGTAGCTATGTGACCTAGGACAAGTTACTGAACCTCTCTAGGTCTTGGTTTTCTCATCAATAAAATAGAAATAATATTTGCACAGCAAATATTTCAAATATTATTATCTATTTTATTTCTCATCAATAAAATAGAAATAGTATTTGTATAGCACTGGACTATTGTGAGAATTCAATGAGTTAATATTTGACAGTGCCTATATAACATGGCCTAGTACATACTAAGCACCTAATAATTTTTAACTACTGTTGTTGCTGTATCAGCAACTATACAACACAATAATCTTCTTCCTAAATCACTACCATCTTAGCTATATTAAGGAAACTACATTGATTTTCAGGCAAGATGTTATGGATAATCAATCCCACAACAAAAACAGATGAAAGAAGAGGATTCATATAATCTCTTTGGTCAAGGGAAGAAAATGTGTACTTTACTATGCATGGGAGTGATAAAAATCAAATTTAAGACAGTTGTTACTTTTTGGGGAATGAGGAATATGAGCAGGAAGGTGTGCACAGGAGGCTTACTGTCGATCTGTTCACAGTATTTTATTTTATTTATTTATTTATTTATTTATTTATTTATTTATTTTGCAGTACTGGAGATTGAACCAGGGGCATTCTACCTCCGAGCTACACCCCCAGCCTTATTTTTTATTCTTTATTTTGAAATAGGGTCTCGCTAAGTTGCGGAGGGCCTCACTAAGTAGCTGAGGCTGGCTGCGAACCCAGATCCTCCATTCTCAGCCTCCCAAGTACTGGGATTACAAGTGTGCATCACCACACCTGGCTTGTTCACAGTATTTCAAACTAGAGAGTAAGCTGGGCGTGGTGACACACACCTCTAACTCCAGTACTTGGGAGGCTGAGACAGGAGGATCACAGGTCAGAGGACAGCCTCAGTAGTGAGACTCATCAACCTAGCAAAAGCCCCTTTCTAAATAAAAATTTAAAAATAGGGCTGAGGGTGTAGCTTGGAGATAGAATGCCCCTGGGTTCAATCCCCAGTACCACAAAAATAAAATAAAATAAAATAGAAAGTAGATATAGGGTTATTACATTATTATCTAAGATTTTGCATGTCTGAAATATTTTATACTTTTGTTCACCTTGTGTGAGAGTTTTAAGAGGAGGAATGCCCTTCAAAGTCTGCAATGCCTTGTTAACCCGCATGATTCTCAGCTTCTCTGAAGAAGGGCTTCAACGAGAGATGACCGTTGGAAAAAAATTTCTAATTCTCAAAAGTATGTGCATCATTTGTAAGACGCGATTACTTTTTATTGAATGACAATTATTTTTTTTTGCTCCAAATGACACATGTATCCTCAACATCAAACTTTAATGGAAAATATAATCGATACCTTTGTTTTTTTCATTTCTATCACATCCTGCTGCAATTTCTTCAACTGCTTCTCATACTGAGACTGGTTTTTGAGCAACCTCGCGTGTTCTTTCTGAGCGGCCTGAAGTCTCTGCAATTCTTTATTCATGGCGTGGAGTTTCTTTTCATATTCAGACTTAACTTTTTTTGCCTTTTCTTCTGAATAAGATTCAACTGAGCCTAAATGACCAAAGGATATTCAGAATTTGCTTTTGCGAATCATATTTTTATTTCACAAATTTACAACTTAGGACCTTAGCGAAGAGCTACCTCCCAAATATGCAAACCTCAGGATGCCAGGGTATCTTTCTATCATTTTTTCCTTTATTATCAATGTTTAACAATTACTGAAGTTTTTACTTTAAAATGCCCTAAGTATTAAATCAAGATATTAAATCAATTAACCACATTTTGAATAAAATAATTAAATAACCTAAACAAAATAAATAACAGTATTTAACATAAGACAAATAACATTTAATGTAGCCAAAAATATGGTTATAGGTCATATACAATTTTTAAATAAAAAGCACAACGACTTGCAAAAAAAGTTAATATAGCTAATATTTTTTCTTCTAAAGGGAGAGAATATAAAAACTCATTCTGATGATTTTGTTCTACTTTCATCTGCATTAAATGTAATTCTTACCTAAGTTTTGAAGCACCTGGTCTCTTTCAAGTTGAGTGTCCCGAATTTTATGTTGCAACATCATTAGCTTCTCTTCATATTGCTTTTTCAGCGTCTGTAGTCTCTTCTGGCTGTTTTCTAGTTCATCAATCAGCTTTTGCTTAATTGCAATTTCACAAGTAATGTTTGCTAAGTCTGCTTGATAGTTGGCTATTTATAAAAGAAGAAAATAAAAATACTGGGAACAGGCCGAAATATAATTCTGCCTATCAAATAAGAATGGAAAAACCATTATCTACACTCGGGTTATTTACTTGGAAGCTATGAGGGGAATTTCCTGGATAAACTAAAATCTAAAAAGGTGAATAAGAGAGAGTGTTCACAATGGGCAGGACAACAGATACTATTCGTACTACAGCAGAATGGAAATCTCAGTGACTAAATCCAGGAAGGGAAGGAGTTCCTGGTTTGCTTAGCACATGAGCCTTGGAGGGTGTATGTAGGTCAGTAGTCATAAAACCTGCTTTCATCAAGGATGAAATGGAGAATATCAAGAGTTTTCTATCGTGGTTTAAATAACTTTCCAAGGCCAGGTGTGGTGGCGCACGCTTATAATCCCAGTACTTGGGAGGCAGAGACCGAAGGATCCAGGTTCGCGGCCAGCCTCAGCTACTTAGTGAGGCTCTCCGCAACTTCGTGAGACCTGGTTTCAAAATAAAGTATAAAAAATAGGGCCGGGGGTGTGGCTCAGAGGTAGAATGCCCCTGGGTTCAATCCCTGGTACCACAAAATAAATAAATAAATAAATAAATAAATAAATAACTTTCCAAAGTGAATTTCTGCCCTGACACAAAAGGGCAAGCACCTTTTTCATCTGATTCCGAATCCGATTCGTCAGAGCTTTCACCCCCTTCAATGTCATCATCTTCCTCCTCCTCCTCCTCTTCCTCATCCTCATGATCACTCGCTTCTTGACTCTCTTCCTGAAATGCAATTTGTGACCATTAAAAGCACAATAGCGTCAAAGCAAACGGATTCCCTCATTAAGACAGACTACTGGAATATAATGTATAGAAGTACAAAAATTACACTTTCATTGGCTCAAAAATCATTCCAAGATTTTAAAGTGATCACATAATAATTTTGTCTTAAATCATAAAGTAATTCATTACCCATAGCTTTCTATACACACACACACACACACACACACACACACACACACACTCAAAACGCTTTTAAAATACACCAGATTGCAAGTTGCCAATATTTTATAGCTCACACTAGTGTAGAAAAGAAACACAGAAGGAAATAGTGTAAACTAAATGTAAACAGACATTTCCCTTTTCTACATACAAATCAATACAATTACTGGCAACCATGAACAACCTAATCCAGTAACTAAAATTTATAAGTCCAGTTTTGCACACTTACTACTTCTAACTCGTTGTTTTCTCTTTCTGAAACACCCTTTTCGTCTTTCTTTTCCTGGTCAGTGTCTGTGTTATCCTCTTTACCAGCCACACTAAAACAAAGGAACATAAAGGTATTTCGTTAAAGCACAGAAGAAAACTGCTCACCTTTTCCTCTCAGATTTTTAAAAGCCATCAATTATTCATGAAAACAAACCTAAAAGAGTTGTTCGCTTGACTAAGCAAAGCTATCACGTCTGATGCTTCAGAGAAAAATAGAAATCACCACTTGATTAATAATGTAATGATATACATCACTGGAGAAGAGCTTAATTTCTAGGAACACTGAGAAATAGATTACACTCTGAAGCATAAGACCTTATGAGACACTAAAAACTAGTCACAGCAATAACCAATTAACTACAATGTAAGGCAATTTAAATTCCAAAGAAACCAAAACACATTTTTGTTTTCTCATCTGAATACACGAAAATTTTGTCATATAAATACAAAGCTATAAAAATTGCATTTTTTTATTGACATCCTACTAAATTTAAGAAGAAATTTAAGTATCTAAAATAACTTTGCTCACAGTGAGTTTGTCTACACTGGCTCTACAAACTCACTGGTTCAGCTCTTTTCATAGGCCATTTTCACAGGATAGAGCTATTTCTCATTATGTTCTCACAGAATGAGTCTTTGCATATCAAAACTATCTGAAGTCCAGGCTACCCTTTGACAAACTGGAAATTCCAGGGAGTGAAACAAGATTCACTGTACAATTAGAAGCCTCCTCTGCAGTTATCTAGTACCACTGACAGCCATAACTAACTATACATGGTGTCAGATAATGGTTATAGCTAAACTAATTCAGTCCTGGTGGTCCTAGGAGAAGACAGAAGATTACAGTGAGCAAAGGTTTTGCACACCCAAATTACTGTGATCCTTTTGGGCTCTAGCAACCATGACCAACTATGCAGAGAAATTGCACTTCTGTTTACTAAACTTATATATTTAATCAGATGAAATGATATTAGGAAACTAAACTTTAAATGAATCTAAGTGTTTTGGGTGCTATAGTAACATTTTAAAAATAATTAAGAATAAAAAGAATATTTGAATAAGGCAATGTTCTCCAAATTTAATTGCTCTAGAAAGAGCTTTAAGAGTTTATCAGAATAGTTTCATAATAGCTACCATTTCTTTCAGATATTCTGCTATATTGAATAATTTCCCTAATACATGCATTTATTTTTAGTTTTCAAGCAAAAAAATTAGTCTCACTTAGGCCCTGTTATTACTTAGCTCTAAAGTTTAACTCGAGGTTTTTATTCTCACAGATATTTTCCTACTCAGAACAATATGAATGTGAATATTTTCCCCTCATAAGAACTGTCCAGACTTCGTAATTTATGTTTATTTATATGATTATTGATTGGATGTCTGTCTTCTCCATATTCTGAAAGTCTCATGAGAGCAAAGATCACGTCTACGTGGCTCCTCATTATGTCCCCCGTATCCAGGGCCAGGTACATCATGTACAACAGTATCTGTTAAATGAATCAACCCCTCTGGCTGCATGAGGACTCTGGATATTCCCATGTGTCTCACGTACTAGTTCAGCCGAAATGGAATGGTAAAGTTTGAAAGATGAATAAAAATGCATAGAGATGCATGGAAGACAAAATACTAACCAAATGGTCTTAACTAGAGCCACGTAAATTATAACAGGGTTTTATGAGTGCTGTTAAATCATTTCATTAGAGAAAAATGAACTGGAAGAAAACTAGACACCATCCAGAAGAAACGCTTATGGTAAATAAGAAACAATTTCAAGTGATACACTGGATGGCTCTTTAGGTCTCTTAAAATATACGAGGACTGCGGTTTTTCTACCATCACGTTAAAAAATTTAACAAGAAATCACCCTTCATCCAATCATATTAAAAGACCAGCAACATGGACTCATACACTGTTATACTTGAGGTTTAGAGCCAGCAAAGGAGTGAACATGTTAGGAAGACATGTCCCATCAGGTCTCCCTGCCCCCACCCCATGCTGCTGCAGGTTACAATTGTCCTTGTTGTCAGTTCATTACTTCAAGTTCCATCCAAATCCCCTTTTACCTAAGTTTGTAGCCCTATGACCACTTTAATCCAAACACTTGAATCAACATGCCCTCCCGCTCCCCCTAGTCACCAATACCCGTCTTAACAAATCTCCTTTCACTTACATACTAATCCATGCATCATAAGTTGTTCATGCCACTCTGATGCAGAAAAATCAGCAGTAATAACATTACATTCATTAATTTACCTTTCTAAATCACTTTTAAGCCTTAAGCTTTTATAATGCAAGTTGATACTTATAATTATTACACTCAAAGAGTCACGTTTTCCTCAGCAAACAGAGGCAATTTGATACCTAAAATAACTAAGCAGCAACAGAAGATATTTTAATTTGCACTTTGCATTGAATCAGAATTTTGGGAGCTGGAAGGAACATCCAATGAGTACCTTCATTTGACAAACAAAAAAGAAACTGTGGCCAGGGGAAATTAATCCACTTAGGACTAAAGTCCTGAGTCCCAGGCCAGTGTGGTAGAATCTGGTACCTGACGTGTCTGCATCACTAGAAGCTTGTTAGACAGTCAGAATGGCAGGTTCCACCTCAGTCCCACTGAGTCAGATCGTCATCTTATCAAAACCCCCAGAGATATGTATGTGCATCTGTGGTTGAGACGTACTGTTCTAGAACACCAAATTGTTCTGCTTTTCCTATCCTTTAGGGATCACGTAAAAGCTGCAAGCTTTAAAGGACTTGACTATCTTAAGGTGGTAAAATGCTTCCACACATAACTTTGATGGAGCACCTCACTCTGACCTTTCAAAATAGAAGAAATTTCATAATGAATTAACTAGAGCCATAATTTCATAATGATAATGCCCATTTAGTTCTAGTGATAACATTGTCCTAGATATATAATGATTAGGAAAGTTCTGGGACTATGTACAATTAGAATTATAGTTACAGAATATTTTAAAGAAGTTATAGACATGGAATATAAGTTTAGAAATTTTAGAATACCATGTAATACGTAGACTATAATCATGGGGTGTATATTATAAAATAATTTCAAGAAAATAAGATGTTTAAGCTTCAAAATATCTGAAGTAAATTATTTAATTGTACAGTAAAAATTCTCAAGTTCTTATTTTAATTAAGAAGGAAATTTCTAAAGTTCTGCTTCTAAAATACCTAAATATTATTTTGAAAATAGTTTATTTTCTTAATTTGGCTATATAATCTGAAGATTTGTTTAGAAAATCTATGAAGATAAATTCTAATAAGAAGTAAAATACTAATTGATTCTTGTTTAAGTAACTCATTCTGAATCAGTAAAAGCAAATTTTCATTATACAATGTTCAGAAATAAGCTTCTCCATTTTGCTAACGTTCCAAATGGAAAAAAGACTATTGTGATTTTGATGCCCACTTCAAACACATCATAAAAACAAAAATTGTTTTTCTACTTTAACTATAAGAATGCCCTGTAAATCTTATCTATCTTAAGGCCACAGTTTCCTTTTCTTTGTTGCCATTTTAACATTTTCTAATAAAGATTACACCAAATAAGGAAGAGAAGAGAGAGACCTGCCAACAAGTTAGCATGTGCTACAACAAAATGTTAATTCCTACCCAATGGATACTTTCCACTCTGCTCAGAAGTTTCTGAAAGATGCAGAGTTGTTGACTTTTTTTATATAAATCAAATAGTGAGGGTTTTTTGGTCATTCTTGTTCTAAAGAAGCTATGTTGTCATTATAACTATGACAGCTTATTCTGAAATCACATGAAATTGCCTGACATTTAATTCAAGTAACTAGTAAAGGTGTTATTCTTAAAAAGTACTTTAAAAAAATTTTTTGGTGCTTTTGTGGTTTTATAAAAATCATCATCCCTTTCAGTAGTACACAGCTAATCTAGTCTGAAGCAATCTATAATTCTATAACACATTTCCTCATTCATGGCAACTAAGTATTTAAATGACATTTTAATAAAAAAAAAAAACCTGGGAAATATTCCAACCTTCTTTCTTCTCGATTGCTTTCCTCAAGTTTCTGTAGCCTTCAAAATCACGAGGCACAGTATTGGTAGGCCAAGCCAATGAAGGACAAACCAGACAGTAAAAAGCGAAAGTGATAAGAAGGTAAAAATGATACATGAGCTTGAAGACTTTAAAATAAATTGTAAAAGATATCATCAAAGGACAATACAGAGTAAAAAGGCAATACATTTTGTATGAATAAAGGTAATCAGAAAATCAAATAGCATTTTATCTCAGAAGAATATATAGTCTGTCAGTTGAAATTATTGAGCAGTAAAATGCACAACCTCAATTTATGTCAGTTGATAAGTAGTAAAAGTGGATGCCATTGCTTTTTTAAAATCTTAAATGGATCAATTTTCTCAATCCCCCCCACACAAAAAAAAGCCCACTTTCAATGGTATCCTTTTCTTTTTAAGACTTTACAAAAGACCTTTATAATGGCATCGTGAAAAGGTCTTCACAAAGTAATGCCTTTATACCATAAGATGAAAATACTCATGCTACATACTGCAATACTACTTTTAAAAACTTGTTTTTTATATACTACATGTGACCATCACTAAATCTAAATTAAAAAATAAATCCTATATCAAAATTATACATGAAGTGGTATTACAGGCGAATGAGTATGGTATCAGTGAAAAATTGTAATTTCATTAATTGGAAATAAAATCTCATAATTTTAGGGTTAAGGATTTTACTGTATGAATTATTATAAACAAAATACCTAAGCCAAACGTGGAAATAAAATGGAATATGTAGTACTTTCCATTAGTAAGATTGTTTTTAGCCAGAAAAATGTAAGAAAAATCATAAATTTATAGATATAGGCTTTGAAATATAATTTAAAGAATAGTCAATACACAAACTTGGAATTGTCTACTCAATGGAATGTACTATATACCAGTATCTGTCATGTAGACAAAAGATAGATATGCTAGGCTCTGATGAGGATTATAGCAATCTGGATATAGTACACTTCAGCCCAGAATTCCAAAAAATATCTTTGGAATCATCAATATTTAAAAGCAGAGTAATCGAGCCTGAAGTATGAATTATTAGGCCAGTTCTTCTCATTTTAATTTTTACTCTATGTATGCTTGCATATAACTTTTATTTCTTAGTCTGTAGTTGTTTTTATAATCAACTTATATACCGCTATTACAAGTTGAGACTAGCAATCTTTCTAAGAAAAAAAAAAGTCCTCAGAGTGATATTACCCAAGGATCAAATGGTTAAGTGGCTATAAAAAGGAGAGAAAAGCTATCACTTGAGAAATCTGTTTCCAGAGTTTCAACCTAACACCACTAAATGTAAATATAGTGCAGTCTGAAGGATAAGTGGTTTTTGTACCATAGGTCATTTGAAGCTAGATATCCAAAACTATGGGAAATTAAATATGTGAATGGTAAATTTTCTTTGCCGATATACACAAAATAATACCAAAAAAAGTAAGTCTAACCTAGGTTTATGAGCTACAATGGCTCAAAGGTTATGGTTCCCTGGTAAAGCCCAAATTCCCTATTTTCAACATAAAGAATTTTTATTGACCTTACACGAGAGCTATATCAAAATGTATAGCTGACATGAGTCAATCAATAAGTAGGCCAACTGCAAATGCCTTCCCGGCTGCCTCTTTAAAAAAATTGCAATCAAACAATCAATATTTCAAAAACAGTGGAAAAATACATGAATAGTCTGACATCTCTCCATATCTTAAAAGAGTTCGGTTTTTACTTTATTTAGTTCCTTTACAATGCTGAGAAAGAGGAAGAGAAATTTTGCCAGCCATTCCTACATTTGTGTGAGTGTAAAATAGGCAACATCATCTATTCAATTTTTCAGAGGCAAATAACCGGGTTAATAGGCCATCCATGGGCCTTGACACTCCCGTTTTCTTACTATGCCTATCTCTGTGTTCTTTTTCAGCTCAATGGAAAATAAGCACACAAAAAAGTAGAAGAGCTAACCTTAAAAGTCCACATATTAGATAGAGGTCACAGCTCTAAACTGATGCAGGAGACGGTATAACTTTCCCTCTAAAAGGATTTGGGGCATCTTCCTTGAACACACATGCAGCTTCTGACATAAAAATGACCCAGTTGTCACTCTTCCTACCAGCTCTGACATTGTCAGATGCCCTGTAGCCACCAAAACCCCAAATCAGCAACATAAACAAAGTAAATTAAGACATGGAACTTCTGAAAAACTTGTGGGTCCAGTGGGAAGCAGCTATGACAGCCGGGACAACACAGGACAGCCTACCCCAAAGGTGAAGAAGCCCCAGATGGATTTTAGAAATTCTCAACCAAAGGAGGGTTAAAAAAAAATCTTCCTTACATTGCTTGACTTTTTTTTTTTTTTTGGTTATTAGGTTATGCTGCATGAAATTTCACTCTTTGGATTAAGGTACCTGCTCTCAAACTTACAAATATCCCTAGAAAGGAAGCTTGTTGGCCATTGGTCATTTCCACTGGCATGGATTCCTTTGGTCAGATAGCTTTGCCCCTGAGTTTGAATTCAAGATGAGAAGAGAAAAGCAGATGATTTTGAACTTGGGAGCACTTCTGGGTAGGGTAGGATTACGTGAGAACTGGTCTGCACAAGGGAAGCCTGGACTGAGGCAGCAGGGGACACAGGAGGTCGGTGAGCAGGATGGCTAAAACAGAAATTCAAATTTCTCCCCCAGCGGCTGGCCTATACCCATGAAAGGGAAAGATTTCCTTCTCTTGTTTTGCGTTTTTCTGGTCCACTCTGAATTGCTCTTTCTGCACTATAAAATGAGCAAGAATCATTTTGTATGAGTGAACACCATGTATTTATTAAACAATCTAGCAAATATTAGTCCCAACTTCCAAAGAATTTTTCATTGAAAAGTATGTGTAATATGAGGCAGAACACAATTTGGTCATGCATCTTTGCTAAATCATATGAGGCCTATCATGAAATGAACCCAAATCAATAAATCCAGACAGGAGCTCTCTCCTCCAGAGAGCACCCACAGAAGACCAAACACTAACTTAGTGAAACCACACTTATTCTCAACACGTCTAGAACACGTCCTACTTTATTGTGTGTTTGTTTTGTCTCAATCCTTTGGCTAACATGAGCTTATCTACATTTTAAAAATAGGGATTTAGATTACATACGGCTAAAAGTTATTGTAATCGAAGTGTGGTAAACAAAATGCCTTATCAAACTGAGTACAATAGTATTGATTTTCATTTTTAAACCCAGAACATCTGTCTATAGCATGGTAAGACAAATTTCATTAACTTTTATACACTTGTATATATAATAATATGAACTCATAAAATTTATCTCAAGAAAAATTTTCTAGGTCCAAGTCTTACAAAGATACATTAGAGCATGTATGTAAAAATGCTTTATAAAGAGGGGTTTTTTTTTTTTGTGTGTGTGTGTGTGTGTATGTGTGTGTGGTGCTGGGGATTGAACCCAGGGGCATTCTACCTCCAAGCTACACCCCCAGCCCTATTTTTTTTTTTATTTTTTTATTTGGAAACAGGGTCTTGCTAAGTTGCTGACAGCCTCACTTAAGTGTGGCTTCAAACCTGGGATCCTACTGTCTCAGCCTCCCAAGTACTAGAATTACAGGCATGAGCCACCACACCTGGCTTATAAAGAGCATTTTATAAAGCACTCTATAAGAATACAAATTTTTTGGAAATGCTAATTAGATTTTCTCACTCTAAACTTTTACTTCTTATCTGCCTTATTCTGCTCACGAATATTTTATTTTTAATTATATTCCTATTTGTTAGGAAATGACTTATTTTCCTCAATTAGATTATTATATTGAAATCCAGCTGTTTAGTGAGTTTTTATTACTATTAACATCTACTTTTATCTTTATCATAAAAATTATTGTTACTGTCATACTCACTGAATTACAGTTTTTCAATTTGAAATAACTGCTATTTTCTTTAAATTTTGCTTCCCTTACAGTGGATAGGAGTTTCTTTAAACAAGGACAAATCTTAATAATAAAAGCATTTTTCTGGTAATACAGTTTACCAGTCAAAAAATGCTTATTATTTAAAAAAAATGCTTATTATCATACATGATCACAAAACAACCTGAACCAGAGGTATTTACTATAACCAGAGGCATAGTACTATAAAAATATCAAAAACATCATTTTTATTGGGATCCCTATTTATTTTTCATTAGTGAAACTCAAAAAGTGATAAAAGCAGTTATCTCTTAACTGAAAAGCAATGCCAGCTCATGACTTTGAAAAATATACCCTTGCTTCCCTTTACTTATTATTCATTAACACAAACCACCTGGGCCTTTAAAAACAAGTCATACCTTCTGACATTTTGCATTTCACAAGTAAATGGTAAGTCATGTGCAAAAGTCTCACGCTCATTCAAGCATGTAACACTAGTTTCAATAATCCTGTGACCACTATTTTAGTTTTAATTGCCCTGCATAACGGGAGAGCAAATCATTATACATTTCTTAATGCTGCCATAATCAGTCATCCACTAAAAACATCTATTAAGACATTAATATCTCAAGAATGCAATGCCTCCTTAAATACACCATACACCATAAACGTGTAACTCCTTGTTTTAATTAATTTTAATCACTCTTTTTAAACACAAAGACACAAAGCAGACTTAATTTGAAAAATTTAAACTTCCAATAACGTTGATCAACTGCCTGTTCAAGGAAGAACTGCCTAGTTGCCTCAATAAATTTTTAAATAAACTCAGCCAAGCAGCAAATAGACTAAATGTTGCCAATAATTCTACAAAGCTCTCCCCCTGTAATAAACCATGTGGAAAATAAGATGGCTTTGCCTCATTTTGAATATCTAGCCAAAAATGCTTAAATTTAATTAGACTGGTATGTTCAAAATATATTTTCAGTAAATAATTTGACTGCACTATAGAATCAACGTGTAAGCGTGTAAAGAACTGATGGGATTGAGTGTTTAGCCACTCGCAAACTGCGAGTGGTCAAATTTTCATTTCCTTCCTCTTCTTTGCACCCAGTCGATTTCAGAGGGAGAGAATGTTAGGATGCAAGGAAGAGAAAGTCTGTTCAGCGGTGGAAGGCTGAGTAACTCCATGTCGGAAGATTCTGGAAGCCTGAAATAGCACTAATAACTCACATAATCAAATTAGAAGCCCTGCAGAAAATACTTAAGAGACCAAATGACATTAAATGACATGTTGATGGATTAGTTTAGCCTTTAAACTAATCTAGACAGGAATTAGAATAGCATGAGACTCTCTAATTGTATTAGGAAATGGAAAAATGAAAACACTGAGTTGTCATGGTACAGCAAGCTTAGCAGAAAAGCAGGATGAACAGAATGCCAAAGCAGCTATTTGAAGAATAAATAAAATAATTCCTAACAGTAACTTTACCTTATTCTAAATAAAATTCATTAACATATTGTTAGAACTAAATTTATTTTTTTACGTATAAGTAGAGATAATTCATTAAAAGTACATAATTGTAATTGTCAGCTAATTTAAATTATTTATTTCATATGCTAATATGTTTCTGAGACTATTTATACTCCTTGTAATCACAAACTAAAATACCCTGAAAAGAAAAATAAGGATTCACATAATAGTGATTTTATAATACTACCTTTTCTTCTTCTTCTTTTCTTTCCTTTTCAGCTTCTCTAAATCTTTTTTAGCTAGATCTATAATTTCAATAGTTTCTTTATCTGAAGATAGTATAGTAGGGGAGAAGGCTGATGATCCACTGAAATACGGTGACCTCGACGTGGCTCTTGTCAAGTTTTTACGAAGGTTCTCGTTCACGGCTTCACTTTCTAATAATTTTGCCCTAATGAATAAAAACATATTTAAATAGGAAACATGTTTATTGTGGTAAAACATATATAACACAAAACTTACTCCCCTAACCATTTTTAAGTGCACAGTTCTGCAACAGTAAATACTGTCTTAAAACCATTTGCTGTACAAATATCGCCATTGTCCATCTTCAGAACATTTTCATTTTCCCATACTGAAACTCTGTACCCTTTAAACACTAACTCTCCCTTCCCCCTCTGCAACAGCCCTTGGCAACCACCATTCTACTAGAAGGTATGAACTTCTACAAAGTTAGCTGCTCTAGGAATAAATAGAAAGCATTTAAAATGAGTTGTTTTGCATGCTAAAAAGTTGTCTGAAAATGCATTTCAACACTGCTACCAGGTAGAGTTAAAAAAAAAAGTGCTCACAAACATTAATGGCTATGGCATTTTAAAGTTATGATTGAATAATTATAAATCTTAAATCATGCTATTAAGTGGTCAAAAGAATTCTGTACCGTCCGTCAGATGCCAGTGGCAATTGGATTGCTTTAATTCTGACCAATGGGCACCAGTTGTCCTCGCTTTGTAAACCCATTATTTAAACTTAAAATACACAAGCACCATGGTTATCTCAGTTTAAGTTTGTCATTCATCACATAATAATAGCGTTTCCAAAATTGTGCAAGGAATAGTTAGTCAAATATGCCCCAAATTGGCTGACAGACATCTGGCTCCGGAATATGGCGTGGGAAAATGTTATCTCCAAGGCAACCTGAATCTGACAATTGAAAACATTCTTTTGTCTGCTCAAGTGGTCCTCGTCTAATGAGGAGAATACATACTGCCAACAATACGTGAAAACACAGAAAGTAAGATCCTAAAGGAGTCTAGACTCTTGAGAGACTAAAATGGATTGAGGGAGATCTCTGGGCCAATTCTTTTACTTCTATTTGATTCAAACCATCAAGAACAGAATTATCTACTCCAATATAATAGATTTGGCACATGATTAATTTGGAACATGTGTGACTGGGACTGGGCTCTAAGAAGAAGACTTTGCCTACCTTTGTCTCAACACTATATAAGCACTCTGCCATGTGTTCAAATATTTTAGAGGAAAATGCTAGATTATTTGCAATCACTAAGATCTGAAAGGCATAGTCACCTCAGTGCTTTTTCACTGTCCCCCCAAAATTATTCATGACACTCTTGAAACCAGCTAGAAAACAGAGTGTACATAAATCAGTGAATATATGTTTCAGGTCAATGTCCCACACATTCTCTAAGTAAATTGTTTTATTTTATATATCTGGTGTCATATACGAGTAGAACAACAATTATAGTATTTTTTTTGTGGTACCAGGGATTGAACCCAGGGGCTTTCTACCTCCGAGCTACATCACCAGCCCTAGTTTTTATACTTTATTTTGAAACAGGGTCTCACGAAGTTGCAGAGGCCTCACTAAGTAGCTGAGGCTGGCCGCGAACCCGGATTCTCCAATCTCCGCCTCCCAAGTACTGGGATTACAAGCATGCACCACCACGCCCAGCTCAATTATAGTATTTTTAAGTGGTTAAATAGGGATGGGGGAGTAGCCTTGTGGAAGAATGTATGCTTAGCATGTGTGAGGCTCTGAGTTCAATCCCAGGAACAAAAAAAAAAATTACATTAAATAAAAAATGATTAAAATTAAAAATTAAAAAATTAAAAATTACTTCAAAACTGTTTTGAAGAAATCTTTGAATATAATTCTGTCAATTTTTTGTACTAGTTATTGAACCCAGGGATATTCTACTTATGAGCTACACCCCAGCCCTATTTATTTATTTATTTATTTAGGTGTTGGAGATTGAACCAAGGGGCATTCTACCTCTGAGCTATATCCCCAGCCCTATTTTATTTTTTATGTTTGAAACAGGGTCTCATTAGGTGGCTGAAAGTCTCGCTTCACTCCTGAGGCTGCCCTCGAACCTGCAATACTCCTGTCTCAGCCTCCCAAGTACTGGGATTGCAGGCATGTACCACCATCCCCAGCTTTATTTCTTATTTTGAAACAGGGTCTAAGTTGCTGAGGGTCTTGCTAAATGGCAGAGGCTGGCCTTGAACTTGCAATCCTCTTGTCTCAGCCTTCCATGTACTAGGATTACAGGGGTGTACCACCATACCCGGTAATTACTTTTAATCAAGAAGGCAACCTAAGCCAGGCATGGTGACGCACGCTTGTAATCCCAGTACTTGGGAGGCTGAGACAGGAGGATCCAGGTTCGTGGCCAGCCTCAGCTACTTAGTGAGGTCCTCCACAACTTCGTGAGACCCTGTTTCAAAATAAAGTATAAAAAAAATAGGACTGGGGGTGTAGCCCGGAGGTAGAATGCCCCTGGGTTCAATTCCCAGTTCCAAAAACAAAAAAAAAAAGAAGGCAACCTAAGTATAAAAACTCAGATTAATTATAAAAACTCAAAGTCAAGATTTATGATTATCAAATGACAGAAAAGTGCAAGCAATTTGTAATACTTTTCTCTATTTTCAAAATAGCACAAAGCCTGGGTGCATTTAATGAATGCTAGTGATGAATGAAAATATAATGAATCAGCTAATAGCAACAACCCATATTTTAATTGGCTCGATGATTATCTAATAAATGACAACTTGTGTTGGGTTTTAACTGATTTTAAAAGCTTGCATTTGAAAGGGGCATATCCCATGCTTCTTCATTCCTGGTGCTGATAAACAGTGAAAACTCAAGGGCTGGGCCTCTGGGATGCCCCAGGCTACACTAGCAAAAGCTATTTTTTGTATAACCTGTAGAGAGAACTCATCTCTTTCCCCCTTTTTTTTCTCTTTCTCTTTTCAAACTCACCCACCACCCACTCACATACTTGTTGCTGCCCACATTTCATTGAACAGGACACTGAGCAGTGAGGCCAAGGGAGAGTGAACAGACTTCCCCTGGAAGGGACAGGTGAGGCTTAAACCTCAGCCCCACTCACTGGATCTTAGTTCATCAGTCTCTAAAACCCCACTCTTCCCTCTATAAAATAGATATGAAAATATATACTTTCCTTAGGATTGTTATGAGAATTAATGACATAATGACTTTAATAATGACTTGCCTAACTGATGCTGTATTTAACAAATAATAACTATTCTTATCAAAAAATTGGAAACAATATAAGTATCAAGCAGCAGGGGACTCAATGAATCAATTACAACCATAAGATAGTACAATAAAGAGCCATGCAAAAAATCATTTCAGAGAAATATTGAGTTAACATTAAAAATGCTCATAATATCACATTTCAAAGAACAAATAGCAAAGCAACATATGCACTCTGATGTCAGTTTTGCTAAACTACATGTTGAGAAACTATTGAATAATATACCAAAATGTTAATGTTAGTTGATGGGACAGTGGGAATGTAGGTCATTTTATCTTTTAATACTTTCTTACATGTTCAAAAAATTCTACAAAAAAAAATTAACACCCCCAAAATATAAGAATTAAGTAATCATTGCTTCAAGTAATGTGACATGCAAATCTCTTCAAATGTAACTACTGTTATTTTACAATTAAAATGGTAAGACTTAAAAGATAAATAATCCCAAATGGCAATAGATCAGTCTAAATTTGCATTAAGTTCAAGGAGCGGTGATTAAAAGTCTTCATGAGATAAACTTTTGAGAGAAATATGGATTGAAGTAGAACTTAATAGGTAACAACAGAATGTGAGAACTTGGATCTAAATAATAACACATGAGACCTTTATAAAACCTTTCAATTTAAGAACTTCTACATTTTATCCTTTCATTTGAGCCCTATAACAACTCTGTGAGACTAGCTGGTAATATCTCATTCTTATAGATGAACAAACTGAAGTTCAGATGTTAGGTAACTTGGCCCAGGTCACACACCTAATTAATAAATAGAAGCTGAAATTTCAATCTAGGTAATCCAATTTGAATTTAAGTTTCATTTATGTTTATCCCATATCAAAATTATTTTTACATAATAAATTATAATCCTAGGATTCTAGAAGACTACTCCCTAAGGTGGGATACATCCAATTATAGAACCATCAAAGTTGGCCATCTGAAACAAGGAATTAACCTATACCAAGAAAGGTATGATCAATAATTGAACTCGGGCCCCATGAGTCATCTCTGTTCTCTAAATGGATTAAGGAGTAGTCTTAAATCAAAACTGTGAAGAAGGAAGATTATACGCTGCTTTGAGCCACTAGAAGAAGCATAAATGATTCAGGTAGTTTTCTAGGCTAGTCATACTAGTCATACCATTTGTCCAATAACAAGATCAAGCCTAGGAACAGCCTTAGAATAACAGGGTGGAGGAGAGGAAACAGACTACAGGAACCAGAACTCACAATCAACCTTAACAATTGACCAGTGCCAAGGAAATAAAAGAGCTAAAGAGAAGTAGCCTAGAAACAGAAGAGAAATCTTCAGAAATTAACAAAAAGGGAATATCAGTTGTGTCTCAAGGAATGGGGAAGATGGCATCTACAAAGCAAGAAAAGATTGGTCAAAGAATACATTTTGAGCAACAGAAAAGGAAAAGCACTGCCAGTTTGGGGTAGAAGCTGCACGTCCATATTGGCTGCTGAGCAGAACTAGCATGCAATGCCCCAAAGTCCCTGCCAAAGAGAAAGCATGAAAAATTACACACACACACACACACACACACACACACACACACACACACACAAAATGGAAGTTATATTTATTAGTCTATAATCTATTAGTAGTCATTGCTTCAAGTAATGTGACATGCAAATCTCTTCAAATGTAACTACTGTTATTTTACAATTAAAATGGCAAGACTCAAAAGATAAATAATCCCAAATGACAATAGATCAGTCTAAATTTGCATTAAGTTCAAGGAGTGGTGAGTAAAAGTCTTCATGAGATAGTTATAACTTTATAAAGAGATAACTTTATAAAGAGATAACTTTATAAAGAGATAACTTTATAAAGAGATAACTTTATTTGTGGCCACATTAGGATGTCTTCTCATTTGTGTTTGATTTTTCAAACATTTAAGGGATACATTGTGCCTTGTGGAGCCACAAACATAGGAAACAGCACTTGTCACAGTTAGCACAGCCAGAGGAAGAGAGGTGAAAGACAGCACCAAGATGAGAGGGGGAAGGAAGTGTGAGGGGTCGCTGTGAAGGATAATCTCCTCACACTTGGTGTTTTTCCACAAATGGGGAGTAGAGCTAAGAGTTGAACTAATTAGATGCTCTCCCATGGAGCTAACTGGAGTTTTACTCCAAGAGAAAATAACTCGACCATCAGGACAAACCATCGTGAAACCTGAAACTCTTACAGAAAAATGATTAATGCCCCCTGACCTTCTTTCCCACCCCTGTTCCCCCAATCTGGGCCCCGTGGTCTTCTCCACATTCCCATTCTTTTAGTAAATTCTGTCATTCTATTTATTATGTGGAACTATTTACATATAGTGCCCTACCCAGACTGTGCACTCTGTTTATACCATGCTTGCCCCCAGTCCACGGCATGGTATCTGCCTGTAGTGAGCATATGCAGCACACTGCTTGAAATGTGAATGGATATCCAAGAGAGAAGCACGCCGATTGGTCGGGATGCAATGATTTACTCATAAGAATAGCTGAAATAGTAGGAGGGAACAGGAGTAATAAGAGATTCAAAAAATTGGAGATGATTTGTAGGTGTTGACCTGCTCATTGTGCGTAGGTCACACAGTGAGAAAGGACACTAAAGATTACTTCATTAACATTAGTTATCCTCCCCAATATGTCAGGTTGGGGAAGCAACCTATGAAGGGTATAGCAACAAAAGTAGGAGGACAATATGGGAGGGGGAAAATATCTTGGAATATAACATTACAGGAAGAGTGAGTATCTAGTCCCTAAAGTTAACATGACCAAAGAACTGAAATATCACCATGAACAGCTACTGAATAATAAACCCAACAACAGAAATATTAAAACAATGCAAAATTCAGAACTAACATGTGCATTATATATTTTAGAAACACTATACCTGAGATCCTCAATTTCTTTGATATAGCTATGAATCATATTACTGATTTCCTCATTCCCTTCACCTGCAAGATAAAATATAAATGAACATTGTCTCTTAGATGAAGAAACAAAAAGGAGAAAAAAACATAGTTTAGAGACCAAAAAACAATTCTTTAAAGGACAATTCTTGTACTAAATATTTGATGCCAAAGACACTTTTTGTTTATATAGGAATTTATTATTTTTTACAATTAGGCATTTAACTTAAAGTCATAGATTGCACGCACACAATTGGGCATTTCTCGTTCTACCATTGTAGGTAACTAACAAACACAAAGAACATTGCCTGCCTTCCAGAGTTAATCCCGCACTCACGCCGCCCTCCACGCGGGCATACCTGCTCTGGCAAGAACTTGGTTGGCCTGATCACTAACAAGCTGTGTGATTCTGGTCCTCAGGGCATCCACCGTCTCTTGCATGGCTTTAATTCTTACACGCAGGTTATTGTTTTCAGTCTGTAGCATAGCATTCTCATGAAACATGTCATTGATGCTTTCCACACCCTCCTCATCAATGATTCTTTTACCCTAGAAAAGGAAAATATTTCCTTGTTGGTGGAAGAGCCTTAAATGCATAAGACTTTTGTTCAACTCCAGGACTACACAATTCGACAACCAAGAGCCCTTTTATCTCACCAACCCCAAGGCAGAAAATCCTTTTCCTTCTGGTACCGTCCTTCATGGTGCATTAGTCACTAAAAAAACAGATTGAGTAAGAAGTCTTTTGAACATGTGGTTAGTTGCGTTTGACAGAACACCATGAACACTAACCAGAAGGAGAACTAGAGAATTCTACCTCCAAAAGAACCTCCACTGTTAGGACAACCAAGAGACTCCAGAGACGCGTAATGTGTAAGCCATCACAAAAAGACATTCTTGTCTTCACAACACGTCAGCCTTAGGTGTACCACAAATGCAAAGTCGCCTCTGTTAGCTTACTGTTTTGTACTCCATGAGCTCCATCTGAAGGCGTGTGATCTCACTGCGGAGTGCGTTGATTTGCTGACTGGCTCTGTCCTGATTGACCACCACCTTGTTCTTGATATTTCTAGCTCGATTGGCATATTTCAGAGTGTTTAGCGTTTCCATAAAATCTCTGTCTGAAGGGCTGACACATGCTATCATGATTGTTTGGCTGAAAGTGACAAAAACAATTAGGTTTACAGATAAAAGCAAATGAAATACTGAGATAACCATTTTTAAATTCCTGACATTTGAGCAATATCTTCTCTTCAAGATACCAAAAGACTTTTTAACTTAAAAATAAAAGCAAGTTTAAAAGCCCTCATTCTTTAAGGCTACCTTTAATCTTTAAAGAAAATGATTTTGTTTACTTAGATAATACTGGGAAAATGAAATTATAATCTTCTTCTTTGACCCACAATGCCCTTAAGAGAATACAAACATAAATTTGTTTCTCAATCTGTGTGTGTGTGTGTGTGTGTGTGTGTGTGTGTGTGTGTGTATGTGTGTGACTAGTACTGGGAATTGAACTCAGAGGCATTCTACCTCTGAGATACACCCCCAACTCTTTTTATAATTTTTATTTGTTTGTTTTGAAACAGACCCTTGCTAAGTTGCTGAGAGTCTTGCTACATTGCTGAGGCTATCCTCAAACTTGCAATCCTCCTATCTCAGCCTCCCAAGTACTAGGATTACAGATGTGTGCCACCACATCCAGCCTCTCAATTATTTATAAAAACTTTTTGAAGCAGTGCATACAATAATTCTAAAATTAATCTAACTACAAATATAATAACTTGAAAATCAAAATAATTTCACTATTTACTTATTTCAGTAGTTGAATTGTTTTCCTTTTATTTAATCACTGGTATCTTGACTTTTGAATCAGCAAATAATTTTACACAAAATTCAATCACACTCAAACAAAAAGAGTATATAGAATACCCTTAGGTTTCACTTATATCATGTTTGTTATTGAATGATCAATTCCAGAGCTTCTGACCAGATTATACTGGAAAAATGGGAAATATTACTTTAGAAACATTACTTTATGGTCATGGTAAATTCTTTACCAACCAAAATGGGATAAGCAAATGTTTCGTATGCCCCAGATATTTTGTCTGTCAATAAAACACATGGAGGCTCTATTAGGCACTCATTATTTCTTAGTATACGACATATAGAAACTGCAATTAAAGACCTAATTTACCTACGCGGGTAGAAAATCAGTGCCTATTAATCTTAATCCGTAGCCTCCTAAATAGCCTCCCACTTTCTCTCTTGTCTTCCTGCAATAATCTCAACATAGTACCAGGAGGGGCTCTTTTATTTTTTTATTTTATTTATTTATTTATTTATTTATTTATTTATTTGCAGTACCGGGGATTGAACCCAGGGGCATTCTACCTCCAATCTACATCCCTGGCCCTATTTTTTATCCTTTATTTTGAAACCGGGTCTCACGAAGTTGCCGAGGGCCTCACCAAGTAGCTGAGGCTGGCCTCGAACCCAGATCCTCCGGTCTCCGCCTCCCAAGTACTGGGATTACAAGTGTGCACCACCACGCCCGGTGAGGGGTTATTTTAAAAGAAATCCCATTCCACACTTTTTTCCTTTACCAACTCTCAATCTTCCTTACTTATCCTTATTCCTACTACAATTCAACATTCAACTAAGGTACTGTCTAGACCAAGAATCCAACCCTCCTCCATTTAGCTGTACCCTTTTTCTCTGCCTCCTTGCACCCTTTGAATATCTTTATTCATTAGGTTATCATTATTATTCCATTGAAATTTTGTAGACCTCATCTCTTAGACTTTAAACTCCTAAAGGAAGGAATCATCAAGTTTTATTTATAAGTACACTTTTAAATATATAACAATATTTGGATCACATTAGGTCATCAATGCTATTGACATTTTTAAAAGGTTTTAGCAAATATAAAATGTTTGGATTTTTTTATTTATTTATTTAGTTAGTTTGTGGTACTGCAAATTGAATTCAGGGTGCTCTACCACTGAGCTATACCCCCCTTTTTTTAAATTTTGAAACAGGGTCTTTCTAAGTTGCCCAGGCTGGCCTCGAACTTGCAATCTGACTGCCTCTGATTCCCAAGTACTGGGGATTAGAAGTGTGAGCCACTGCACCCAGCAAAGCTTGAATTTTTACAGACTTTACAAAAATATACCAATAACATTTAAAGATAGCATTTAACTACTGTGTGCTAAATACTTAAAGTAGAAACTATGGTATGGTAGAAAGAACACATGCTGTAGACTTCGTTTACAAGTTAAGTGACTTTGATAAATTACTTAACCTCTTTGGATTTTAATTTTCTTATCTATAAAATAGGAATAATGATACCTACCACAAGGAATATCATAAGGATTTTGTGAAATAAAGACATATGTAATGACACATTTTAGGTACTTAATAGTCATTCTTCATCCTATTAATTTGCTTTAAAATAAAAGCAGTTTTTATAGATTGCCTTATGAGTTTACTTAAAGCAATGAATAACTGAAATTCAGGAATATGGAGGACAATCAATCGTGCATACCTATTACCCCCAAGAGAATCCTGCAGTAGTCTTGTCAGTTTGGAATCTCTATAGGGAACATGGGTGGCCCTCTTGCTCTTGTCTCCCAATGCACTTATTACATTGCCAAGTGCCAACTAAGAGAAAGAGGGGGAGAAATCATATAAATGTATTAATTATAATAGCCTCAAATAAGAATAACTATAGAAAATAAAATGGAGATATGACAAAATTAAGAACATCTGTCTTTGGCTTTGTTTACATTTGTTTTTCAAGTACTCATAAACTAACTTCAGAGTTTTCTGTTTTTTTTTTTTTTTTTTGGCAGTACCAAGGATTGAACGCAGAGGCATACTACCTCCGGGCTACATCCCCAGCCCTATTTTTTATTCTTTATTTTGAAATAGGGTCTCACTAAGTTGCGGAGGGCCTCACTAAGTAGCTGAGGCTGGTCACGAACCCGGATCCTCTGGTCTCCGACTCCCAAGTACTGGGATGACAAGCGTGCACCACCACGCCCGGCTCAAGAATTTTCTGTATTAATTACTAAAAACTAACACTACTGAAAATTTAGTAATATATACATATTACTAAATTATATATTATTCATAACTCACAAATGCTTAAACTTCTATTCAGAGAATTTCTTTAGAAATAGAAATGTTAGAAGACTGACAACTTCTAACTATCCCCAGAGAATCATATTGTGTCCCCAGAAAATTATCAATTCATGTTGCAAATTCTTCTCCACAACTCAATGAGGAAACAAAATGGTTCTTTAGTTAACAGTTCCATGAAACTTTCTTGTTGCAATACAGAACCCTTCGGTGGCTAAACTCTCCTTTAAACCACAAAAAAAAATATCAGTATGGTTTCTCTAAACAAAGAATTCCTGTAAAACTGTCCTTACAAATATAATGTAACTATGTGATAAGCTTCCAATTAAAAAAAAAGTAAGTCAAATTACAGAACTCTACAGTCCCTCTTGCCACTTCTACTGTTTTTCCTACTGTTCATAAGCTAGTATTTACAGGATAAGCCAAAACATTGGTCACACTAGCCTTCAGTAATGCAAACATCTTTAAGCCTGTTGTTGTTGGTACACATTATGCAGCAAGTAGCATCAGGATCATACTGTGTCTTGGTCCTCCTTTTCCAGAGAGGCTACAGTCTTAAGCACTGGCCACACTAAACTACTAAATGTGTCTCAACAAGCTTCAACAGCTTAAACAGGAACACAGAGCAATGGCTTTTGTCTTGTCCTGACAGCACAAATGTAAATACCACCATGATATTATTTCTTAAGAAATTCAAAGCCGGGCGTGGTGGTGCACACCTGTAATCCCAGTACTTGGTAGGCTGAAACAGGAGAATCAAGGCTAGCCTCAGCAACTTAGAGAGATCCTGTTTCACAATTAAAAGGGCTGGGGGTGTAGCTTAGAGATAGAATGCCCCTGGGTTCAATATCCAATAACACAAGAAGGAGGAGGGGGGGAGGAGGAGAAGGAGGAGGAGGAGGAGGAGGAGGAGGAGGAGGAGGAGGAGAAGGAGGAGGAGAAGGAGGAGGAGGAGGAGAGGAGAAGGAGGAGGAGGAAGAGGAGGAGAAGGAGAAGAAGGAGAAGAAGAAGAAGAAAAGTAGAAGAAATTCAAAACAATATGGAGGAGGAGGAGGAGGAGGAGGAGGAGGAGGAGGAGGAGGAGAAGAAGAAGAAGGAGAAGGAGAAGAAGGAGAAGAAGAAAAGAAGAAGAAGAAATTCAAAACAATATCCAAAGTCCAGGACCCAAGTCATACCCTTTTACACAACATTCAAACATATGTGGGAATATGGAGGTGGGTACTGGTATTGGGTAGCCTTGCTCTCTAATCAGTTTCAGCTGATAACCACAGCAGAAGGGTCACAATAATACAGGAGCAATTATTGGGCAATGATAAAAAAAGGACCGAGCCATATGTTTGGAGCCCCAGCTACAGGATGGAGGAAAGCAAAACAGAAAGCACACAACCTAATGTCAGTGTCACAGAAATTTAGGGATGCTATGACTTTTATGCAGGAACAAGTGTCTGATTTCATAATGAAGACAATAAGAGAAAAGATTGGATAGACAAAAATTACTCTAAGACATTTTCTTCCATGTAACAGAAGCCTTATGCTAACTCAATCACAAACTGTTTTCCAACCGAAATACCACTATGGGGGCGGGGCATGGTGGTGCACGCTTGTAATCCAGTACTTTGGGAGGCAGAGACCAGAGTATCCAGGTTCGCAGCCAGCCTCAGCTCGCTCTCTCTCTCTCTCTCTCTCTCTCTCTCTCTCCCTGTCTGTCTGTCTGTCTGTCTGTCTCTCTCTCTCTCTCTCTCTCTCTCTACTTAGTGAGGCCCTCCACAACTTCGTGGACCTGGTTTCAAAATAAAGTATAAAAAATAGGGCCAGGGGTGTAGCGCGGAGGTAGAATGCCCCTGCGTTCAATCCCCGGTACCGCAAAAAAAAAAAAAAACCAATATGAGACATGATATTAAAGTTAATTCCTAATGTAATCTATAAAAATTCTCATTTTGAAACAATCATTACTAAAAAATATTTGCTTATAATTCTTTATATCAATAAAATATATACTGCCATAAAATATTAGCAAAAAGCCACTCTGATTCTTATCCCATGAAATACTTATCGCTAAATGTTTGTTTGTTTGTTTTTTGCAATACCCGGGATTGAACCCAGGGGCGTTCTACCTCCATGCTACACTCCCAGCCCTATTTTTTATTCTTTATTTTGAAACTGGGTCTCACTACGTTGCAGAGGGCCTCACTAAGTTGCTGAAGCTGGCGGTGAACCTGTGATCCTCCAGTCTCAGCCTCCCAAGTACTGGGATTACAAGCGTGCGCTACCACGCCCAGCTAAATGTCTGTTTTGACTGTATATTTTTAAATAGTATATATTAAACAGTATATTTAAACTATATTATTTTCTTAATAGTTTTCCTTTAGGAGTCAAAATGCAATCCTATAGAAAAAAGTTATAATATATATAAAATCTGCAAATATCATAAAATTTAAATTCACATATATGAAAAATATGCAGAGTGAAAAAAAGAAAGCCTATAATGTGAAGTTAGGGATTTGGTGAATTATTAATACATTTACTGCAATTTAACTTCTCAGTCCTGTGCACAAAAGCTCTCCATTGGGTATATTGTGTATTGCAACACAGAAAATGATAACAGAACAGCCCTGATACATTGCCAGCACACAACTGTAGTCTTACGAGTCCACAGTTGATAGAAATGCCTTCCTTTGCCCTCTCGCCGGTAGCACCAGTTCGCTTCAGTCTTTCTGATCCAGCCAGATCCACAAAGTGGAACTTTGCAGTCAGCGTTTCAAATTCATTCATCTGTGATGATTCAGAAATCATCTTATTATCAGTCCCATTTTCCTGCAAGGAAGAAAACTCATTGAAAATACTTGACTACTGTGGCACTTAATATCCTCTAATCCCTGCTGACTCTCATCCCATGAACGTATATAGGCACAGCCAAAGAAAAAGGCATGGAGTCAAATAAATATAGATGCAACGATACACGCTAGGTATTAGAAACAATATAGAAAGAAGCTGGACGGTCAGAATCCAACTATTAGCAACTGAGGCTTTGCTTATGCTAATGAGGAGAAACCTATAGCACACAGTCCTCAAAAGCAAAGGATCCCGGGTGACTGCACGTGGCCACAGTGCACTTTCAGGTTGTTGCACATGTAGCTATTTTTTTTTCCCTCCAAACTCTTACATGGTTGGCCAGCTTCAACTCCAATGGGATCAGAAGAAGAAATCAGGAAATGGAATAATTACAACAAACTGAATTTGGGTCAAAAATACTCCTCTGAGATTCATGGGATTTTAAGGAGATAAAGATGGGAAGTTCAAGAAATGAAAACTTAGTAACTCACAGCATCTGTTTGGGGGCACACCCTGGTTTGACACACGTGAATGGTGAAGATGGCATGTGATCGAGAGCTCTGCACGTTCATTTGGGTACTGGCCGTGGTGCGGGACAAAGCACCTAGCTTCAAGCACTGCATCATCTGGAAGAGGGAAAATGGGCTTCACGTGGGCAACACTTCAACAAGACGTCACCTGATTCATGTCTGAGCTAATGCCTAAAACCCGCCAGAACAGGGGACGCGAAAGACGTGAGTTTTCATATTATTATTTTAGCTACAAGCACTTTTTGAACTGAACTTCTCAGTATAATAGTGTATTTATTTTATTTTTTTTGCGGTACCGGGGATTGAACCCAGGGGTGTTCTACTTCTGCGTTACATCCCCGGCTCTATTTTTTATACTTTATTTTGAAACCGGGTCTCACGAAGTTGCAGAGGGCCTCACTAAGTAGCTGAGGCTGGCCGCGAACCCGGTTCCTCCGGTTTCCGCCTCCCAAGTACTGAGATTACAAGCGTGCGCCACCACGCCCGGCTGTGTATTATTTTTTAAATAAGAGAAAACACTGAGATTCCATTGTTTACCATTTGCTGACATTTGCAGCTTCCATACCCAAACTGTTACAATGGAATACTTTGGTACAAACTGAACAATAACTTGAATGACTCAGGCTATTCTCTATCTTCTGGGTTTTTTTTTTGTTTGTTTTGTTTTGTTTTTTTGGTGGTGGTGGTGGTGGTTTGTAATTTTCCTTTAGGAGTCAAGATAAAAATCCTAGATATGTTACACCAAAAGGTAAAAATGAATTGTGGTCTCTTCCTTCCCTATCAATTATTTAAAACTCTTTATCTGTGAAAGAAAACTATACATACATTGCCTTAGATTCTTTTGAAGCTATGTTCAATGTAATGCCTTTATTATAACATTGACATTTTTGTAATATCCGGTTTAAAAATATGAAACACCCAGCATAGTGGCATATGCCTGTAATCCTAGTACTTGGAAGGCAGAGACAGGAGGATTGCAGGTTCAAGACCAGCCTCAGCAACTTAGCAAGACCCTATTTTAAAATATTTTTTTTAAAAAGGGGGGACTGAGGGTATAGTGCAGAGGTAGAATACCTCTGGGTTCAATCTCCTATACAACAACAAAAAAAAGAAAATATGAATAAAGAAGGCAAAATTTTAACTCCATGTTACACCTAAGGATACAAATTTCATAATTTGGTCTTAGGCAAACTATCAGTAAAACTAATTATCAGTAAAGTTAAGTTTATTAAAAGCAACTGTGCTATATTTCAACCACAACTTAAACGTCACCTCTGATTCAGTATTCACAGTACGTGTTGTGACTCCCACAGTATAAATTCCTCCAGTTGAATCTTCATGAATTCTTATATTTGATTTTTTATTTTTTGCATCAATATCCCGAGTGGTATCAAATAAGTCAAGAACCTCTTCATTATAGAGCTATCAAAAAGATATATGACAAGTTTGATTTTGGTAGAAATCATTGCATGAGTATCATAACATATATTACATAACATTATCTTTCATGCATATTTTAAGGTTCTTCAAAATGGCATTTGTTTCTTCAAAATAACATAAAAATATAAACATGACAGTTATTTTACATACATATAAGTAAATGCTAGATTTATTTGCAAGAATAAGAATTGTGAATGACTAATAGGTTGAGGACTAGCTAAAATAATCTACTAATTCTTTGCAAGATATAAGCAAATATAAATACAAACATACTTGAACAAATATGTACCAAATGTAGACAAAATGTATTTACTTTTGCCCCACAACCCTTCCTAATGTATATACAAATTAATGCTTGGCATTTTGGGATGATCAGCAATGATATTAGTGCTTCTATACCAGTAGCTCCTGACAAGACCCAGCTACTTCTGTATAAGAGAATACAGATGCCCATTTTTCTTTAAATATGCTGAAAAGTCACATTATCCAACAAAACTTTGGAGGGAGAAAGGGAAATTAAGCAACATTTTTTTCTTTTCTTTTTCTACCACCACTTCCTTCCTTGTGGTAGAAATACATGGTCATATTCTCCTTGCTTTTTACTAAATGGGACTGTCCATTAAAACTGGCATTAAAGTAAACTCATTAACTTAATTAGAATTGGTTTCTACTTTGTGCTAAATACTGATGAATAAAATGTTTCAATGACCAAAATGATTAGCTTATGGATCAAGTGGTCCATGGCAGGACACTCTGGACCAAGGTCTCAGAATTACGATGCCACAGTCCACCTGACTACAATCGTGCTCAAATCCTACATAGTCTCTTACTGTCATCCCCCTCCCACCAGAATAAACTGCCTTAAATTAATCCAGCCTGACCCAACCTCTGGACATGGTGTAGATGCATCTATCTATCTCTGCAGAGACTCTAGCCTCTGCAGCCAGATTAGTGCTATGGCCTTAATCCTATTATTTTTCTCACTTTGTCCTCTCTTTCAGTCTTAGTGGCTGAGTTCCCAGTACTTTGCAAACCTTTCTATATTATTACAGTAATTTCTCTTTATCTCTTGATTTAAAAAAGTTCTAAAGTGAATGGGAGATCTTTGCCAGCTACTCCTCTGATAGAGGACTAATATCTAGAATATATAAACAACTCAAGAAACTTGCCACCAAAAAACCAAATAACTCAATCAAAAGATGGGCAAATGAACTAAATAGACACTTCACAATAGAAGAAACATAAATGGCCAATAAATATATGAAAAATGTTCAACATCATTAGCAATCAAAGAGATGCAAATCAAAACTACTGTGAGATTTCACCTAACCCCAGTCAGAATGGCAATCTTTAAAAACACAAACAATAATAAATGCTGGTGAGGATGTGGAGAAGTAGGAGCTCTGATACATTATTGATGGGATTGCAAATTAGTGCAACCGCTCTGAAAAACAGAGTGGAGGGTCCTCAGAAGAACGGGAATGAATCTATCATATGACCCAGCAATACCACTCCTGGGGATCTACCCACAAGAACTGAAACCAAACCACCATAGCAATGCATGCATATCTATGTTTATAGCTGTACGATTCATAATCGCCAAACTATGGAACCAACCAAGATGTCCATCAACAGATGAATGGATTACAAAATTATGGGATATATACACAATAGAATTCTACTCAGTCATAAAGAAGAATACAATTATGTCATTTTTAGGGAAATGGATGGAACGGGATGCTAAGTGAGATTAGTCAGTCACAAAAAATGAAGAGTCAGGTGTTCTCCCTCATATGCAGAAAGAAGCTAGGGAGAAATTGGGACACAGGAGGGACTCCAAAGGAGAAACCTTAGTGGAGTGAAGGAGGGGACCTAACTGAGGGAGACGACAGGAGGGGGAGGAAGACTTGAAGAGGGCAACACCTCAATGGACATGATGGACTCATCAAAGACAATCACTGGTGGAAACTGGGAGAGGGCTCAGTAAGTACTGTGTGCATGTTAGCCTCTGTCACCCTGAATTGCATCAAGATGTATGATTACAATGCACCAATAAAAAAGACAAAAAAAGTTCAGAAATAAATAATATTAATTGCACTTTTACTCTATGGACATTGGTCAAGCATTTATAATCTTAAATGCTAACATCGTTACCTATAAGTAAGATACACCCATTTCCTACTCTCTAACGTTTATTTACCCAAACATTTATTAGTACTATGTACAAGGTGCTGCTGTACTAGAAGCCAGCAGTATAAAATCATAAGGGCTTACTGTCTTAAGGATAAGATTTCAAGGAAATTAATGACACAATTCAATTATTACCTCTAAGAACTGGGCATTCACTTTAAAATCTGGAGGAGGAAGTCCATTTTTAATTGCTGAGTGTTTTTTTTCTTCAATACTCTTGAAAAGGTGTCTGACGGCACGAGAAATAATACCCTGTTCCTCCTCGACGATGTTAACATCAAATCCTGTTCCCATTGTATACGTTTTGCCAGCTCCAGTCTGTTCAAAAGGATAGGGGAAAAGGAGTGTTCAAACTTAACATAATCTCAAGAAACAAAACTAAGCCTGGCATGGTGGCGCAGGCTTGTAATCCCAGTACTTTGGGAGGCGGAGACCAGAGGATCCGGGTTCCCGGCCAGCCTCAGCGCTCTCCCTCTCTCTCTCTCCCTGTCTCTCTCTCTCTACTTAGTGAGGCCCTCCGCAACTTCATGAGACCCGGTTTCAAAATAAAGTATAAAAAATAGGGCCGGGGGTGTAGCACGGATGTAGAACGCCCCTGGGTTCAATCCCCGGTACCGCAAAAACAAACAAACCAACAAAAAAAAGAAACAAAACTAAAAGTGCCACTGAATTGACACATCTGAAAAGTTACAACTGTGAAATAATATGGTACTTACTTGTCCATAAGCAAAAACTGTAGCATTGTATCCTTCAAAACAACCTTCGATTAGTTTTTCAATGCACTGCGTGTAGATCTGCTCTTGCTGTGATTCAATGTCAAACACATAGTCAAAAGTAAAAGCCTTATCTTTCCCAAGGAAGACTTGAGGCTCTCCTGGTGTGACAGATGTACAAATATGGCATCCTTCAATCTTTTCTTTGGCAAGCTGTGGTCGTATTCTGTGAGAAATAATCAGAAAAAAATAATAAAATAAAAGGCAAAAAAATTTTTTCAAGAAATGGGACTTAAAATTTTTTTTAATGCCAAATCCCTTTTTAAAAGAATAATTACCCACAACTCCTTTAGGTAAAAAGCTTAAATAAATTGAATTATACTGAATTAATTTCAGTACATGAGATGACTTAACAATACCTATGAGATAGTTACTTAACAATCCCCCCAAATCATGAAGAGTATAAATTTTATCTTAAAATTAAATACTTATCCAGGTAAACTACTTTCCCTCAATTCTATAAGCAGTGGCTATTCAGTCAAATAAATTCTGCTATAAAATGCCGTTTATGGTTATTTTTTATTTAGATTATTCCTTTTTTCAGCAATCATCGTAGGCAAAAATTTCCAGTAATCATCGTATGCAAAAATGTAATAGTAAGAATATTATATGCATCTTGCTGGTGATCTTGTCTCTCCTTTTGGCAAACTCTTCACCGGTGCTTTCCAAAATTATTTGACCATTATCTGCAGTCAGCTTAACAGGTGCAAGTATATCCCCACAATAAATACGCATATCTATTCCTTTATAAATGATACACATGTACCCCTTATATTGATTGTGCATATGGTGAGATAAATACAGGAGAGTTTTGTAAAGAAATAAATTAAAAATAAATAAATACAGATAGAATTTCAATTATTTTTCTCTACACATCCCAGTGATGTATGGGTTTGCCTCCTTCCACTTGGAAGACCACAGCACTACACCCACCCCCACCTGCTCCAAACTCCAGCACCTTCCTGTTCTGTCTTCTCTTCCTAATTCAAAGGCCTCTTTCTGCCAAGTGTGGTGGCGCACGCTTGTAATCCCAGTACTTGGGAGGCTGAGACTGGAGGATCTGGGTTTGCAGCCAGCCTCAGCTACTTAGTGAAGCCTCCACAACTTACTGAGACCCTGTTTCAAAATAAAGAATAAAAAATAGGTCTGGGGGTGTAGCTCGGAGGTAGAATGCCCCTGGGTTCAATCCCCGGTACCGCAAACAAAACAAATCAAAGGCCTCTTTCCAAAGAAGGAAAGTGTGTGTGGTAATATGTTTATAACAGAATAATCCCCAATCTGACCCTGTTCTGTTCACTCTATGAGCAGGACCATCCTGCTCATACACGCCAGAAACATACTAGGTTTTTCAAAGAGATTCCCACTTGCCATGGAGAAAGAGAGGCAGTTTTTAAAAGAAAGGCAAGAGACAACCGGAGATGGAAAATGTAAAATGATAAAGACAAGGAATGGATTTTAATGAAGTATGTTTCCACATACTTATTTTTTGAAATAAAACTCAGGTCTACAAAGGAAGAAGGTGTCCATGTATTTATGAGAGAAAAAGCCAAGCCTAAGTCCCCATCTCTCAACTTTTAACTCTTTCCAGCTCATTGAGATGTAAGATCTGCTGGGCGTGGTGGCACACACTTGTAATCCCAGTACTTGGGAGGCTGAGACAGGAGGATCACAAGTTCAAGGCCAGCCTCAGCAACTGAGTGAGACCCTGTTTCAAAAATAAAATAGCTTGAGCCGGGCGTGGTGGCGCACGCTTGTAATCCCAGTACCTGGGAGGCTAAGACAGGAGGATCTGGGTTCGCGGTCAGCCTCACCTACTTAGTGAGGCCCTCTGCAACCTAGCAAGACCCTGTTTCAAAATAAAGAATAAAAAACAGGGCTGGGGGTGTAGCTCGGAGGTAGAATGCTCTTGGGTTCAATCCCCAGTACCGCCAAAAAAAAAGAGATGTAAGATCAATGGAAGGACAGAAAAGACAACAAAAAGGGACTGAAATTTCTGGGACCCTGCTTATCAAAAATAGAATTCAATGCTCTCCCAAAATGTAAGTAAAGAAAATATTTATTTATGCAATGACTGTCTTTCCTCTGTCCTATTGCTGTTTTTCTTTGATAAAGTCTTCAGCTGGGATTGCTTGCTTTAATATAATATGATAACCAATGTGGAGCTGGCTGCGTACTGTGGAGAGAGCACTGGAGGGGCCATCAGAAAACTTAGGTGGTATTACCTCTGTTCCTTCTAGCACTCACTGTAGGGTACTGTGTATGAAAAAGAGAAAGAAGGAAGTAACATTTACATAGTGTTGTAAAAGAATAGTATAACAGCAGGGCATGGTGGTGCACACCTGTAATCCCAGTATTTGGGAGACTGAAACAGGAGGGTCGCAGGTTCAAGGACTGCCTCGGCAACATAGCGAGACTCTCAACAACCTAGCAAGACCCTGTTTTGAAATAAAAAGGGCTGGGTGTGTAGTTTGGAGTCAGAATGTCCCTGGGTTCAATCCCCAGTACCACACACACACACACACACACACACACACACACACACACACACA
>PVJS01006041.1:0-26039 GCA_004027185.1 Glis glis | reverse complement strand
CGCCACCACGCCAGGCTCAAAATGATTGTTGCCAAGCCAGAAACCACCTCAGCTGAATGTCAGTTCCTCCCTCTTCCCATTTCTACCTATCTTATCTATCTCCAAGACCTATCAATTATCGCTCAAACATTTCTCCAGCCCATCAACTTCTTTCTTTCCTCATCCCCACCACACTATTCAAGGCCTTCATCATCTCTTACACAAGTGTCCTCCCCATGAGTCTTGTCAAACCCTGCCCCCAACAATCTGTTCCACATGCTGCAATATCAGTGATATTTGGAAAAACCCTCAGGGCAGCCAGGCGTGGTGGTGCATGCTTGTAATCCCAGTACTTGGGAGGCTGAGACCGGAGGATCCAGGTTCGCGGCCAGCCTCAGCTACTTAGTGAGGCCTCCACAACTTAGTGAGACCCTGTTTCAAAATAAAGAATAAAAAATAGAACTGGGGGTGTAGCTTGGAGGTAGAATACCCCTGGATTCAATCCCCAGTACTGCAAAAAAAAAAAAAAAACCCTTCAGGGCAATGCTGGGGGTTTGCCATGCTCCATTTTCGCATTAAAGGACGTCCACTGGTGGTAGTGGGGAGGGTTTATTTTAATCAGTTTCACCAGCAAGCTATACTCTCTCTTGCTTCTATGCCTTCAAATATATGCCTTTCTCCTGGACACTCCTGCACTCTCTCAATCCCCAACTCCTTTACCAGCCTGAATAGCTCATGTATTGGATCTCTGTTCAGATATCAATTCATTTGGGAATTCCCATGACTTCTCTGCATATCTGAACTCAAGGTATTCTTTCTCCCAAAAGCTACCTCATTAATCCCAGGTCTCCCCACTCTATCAGCTTTATAGCTGCTATACTATTCTGAGAAGCTTAACAACAAATTCCAGGTGATAAAACAAAAAATAAAAAATAAACACCACTGTCTAAATGAAAATGAGCAGTGGCTCCTGCTTGAAATCAGTGCCTTATTATAAATTTCTTTTATTTCTATGTCAGTTTTGTTATACTTTCATTGGTGCATTATAGTCTTATACTCTCACATCATAATGTAGAAAATAGTGATGGTGACATACATCCACACAGCAGTTGATTATAACCATAGGCTAACTTAGCTGGCTAGGAAGATACTTTTAATTTCATTTCCACATAACAAATGAAAACTAGGTGGCATCTGACTTGCAGATCACACAACCAATTTTAGAATGCCACTGTCACTGTGAAAGGCTTTAACCTTAACCCTAACCTCTACTCACCTGATTATTATCCTTGCTAATGTCAGGAGGAACTGTATGAAAGATGATGATGACACCCAATTCCATTCATTTGCATGGGTGGAGGAGGAAGAGTGGTTTTACATGTGAGCAAGATGTGCTGACCCCTTTCCTGCCAGATGCAGGCGAGGGCAATTTCCCAGCAGGTCTGAGAAATTCTCTTGGGAAACTGACTACACTTCAAAGTTTAGAGAGGTATTTTTCCTTTTTAACTCTGCTTCATAAATTAGTATTTTAAATTTTCCAAATCCCTAAGTTTAGATTTAAGTCAAAAATTCTCAGATGAAGTCCCAACCCAGGCCAATACACCTGCTAAAAATGTGAAGAGCTTGAAATTTACCCAAATACAAACCTCAACTTCAAAACTATCATTTGACATTATGTAGAAACAAAATGTAACAATTATTCTTAGAAATAGAAAACCCAAAAAGAATCTGACATTTACCACTCTAAATATTTTTAAACACTTCCTTCTTAGTATGTTTATGTAAAATATATGACCATTAAACATACTCATCTAATATCTTATTTTTATTTTTATTTTTTGTAGTACTGGGGATTGAATCCAAGGGCATTCTACCTCTGAGCTACACCCCCAGCCCTATTTTTTTATTCTTTATTTTGAAACAGGGCCTCACTACGTAGCTGAGGCTGGCCGGGAACCTGCGATCCTCCTGTCTCAGCCTCCCAAGTACTGGGATCACAAGCATGCGCCACCACCCCCAGCCCTCATCTAATATCTAATCCCAACACTAAGAAATCATCCATGTAAACATTGCCATTAAAATTAACACAAAGAAATAGAAAAGATTTACAGACTTTTAAAATGTATAATCATGGCCGAGTGTGTTGGCGCACGCTTGTAATCCAGTACTTGGGGGGCTGAGACAGGAGGATCACAGGTTTGCAGCCAGCCTCAGCTACTCAGTGAGGCCCTCCACAACTTAGTGAGACCCTATTTCAAAATAAAGGATAAAAAATAGGGCTGGGGGTATAGCTCAGAGGTAAAATGCCCCTGGATTCAATCCCCAGTACTGCAAAAAAAAAAAAATGTATAATCATATAACTAGATATATTTGAAACTGCCTTTTAAAGAAAAACAATATGCATATAATTTATGCCATAAATATTTAGGATAAAATATTCTAATACTACACAGAAATATTATAAAAGGCTTCAAACAACATGTATCTATATATAACATATAATTACAAATTATCTATCTATAATTACAGTATCTGTACATCTAAATATTTATGGATACATAATTACATATAATCATAGTGTGTAGATAATTATAAAGTTACAAAATGTAACTTATTGTTCCTAGTTTGTGAAGGCTGAAGGTTTGAAACAGAATATGATATAAGATGTTAATTAAGATGAAGAAACATAAACGCTGTCCTCCTTTTCTCAAATCCAAATCTTCCCCTCAACACATAGCAGCCTTAAAAGGCTCTACTCTAACACTATCAAAACTGCTCCTATGAAAGGCACCAACTACTTACTTATTTCCAAATAAAGTGTGCCTTTTACAGTCTTCATTCTTTTGGGGCGGGGTACTGGGGATTGAACCCAGGGGCATTCTACCTCTGAGCTACACCCCCAGCCCTAGTTTTTATTCTTTATTTTGAAACAAGGTCTCACTAAGTTGCAGAGGGGCTCACTAAGTAGCTGAGGCTGGCCGCGAACCCGGATCCTCTGGTCTCAGCCTCCCAAGTACTGGGATTACAAGCGTGCACCACCACGCCCGGCTTCCTTTTACAGTCTTCATCCTACCTGATCTCTCTTCAGAACTTGACCCCATATACAACCCCATATTTCTCAAATCTCTATTAGAGCTGACTTTTGTGATATCCTTTTTTTTTTTAACTGATTCTGATTTCCGGACCAATATTATCCTGTATGCCACATGTACCTACCTACCTACCTTAAAATGTCAGTCTTTTCCCAGAAAAAAATGTCCACATTTTTAGCTTGATATCTAAGAATATTCCTAATCTGGATTCTTTCTGTCTCTCCATCCTCAAATCAAGTCACCCTCAGCTACCTCTAACCTTTCATCACTTCTTGGTCAACTTTATTCACCATAAAATTATATGGTTCTCACCCTCCTTAGAATGTTGGACCTCCAGCAAGGATTGGTGGCACACACCTGTAATCCTAGTACTTAGGAGGCAGAGAAAGGAGGATTGAAGGTTCAAAGCTAGCATGCGGCAACTTAGCAAGACCCTGTTTCAAAATAAAAAATAAAATAGGGCTGGGAGTGTAGCTCAGAGATAGAGAGCCCCTGGGTTCAATCCCCAGTACCACACACACACAAACAAAAAAGTTGGCCTCCCTTTCTCTACCTAGAAACCTATTTGTAATTCTTTAATACCCAGCTCAAATATCAGCACCTTTATAATTCTTTCCCTTTTACCCTAAGCTGAATTAATTACTTATACCTCCAAGGAATCTATTCATGATTGATTTGTTCAAGAGTAGATATCCTATAAACTACACTGAGGGGAATAATTATAATAATCTAATATTGCTTTACTCTGTCACAAGAAATGTGTTCTTGAACAAGCATTTTTATTCTACATCTCAATTTCTAATCTATAAAATAAGAAGCCCGGATTTCATATTCTAAGTTTTTTTGCAAGTTCAAATTCTATTTTAATTAACATTTTAAGAAAAACAAAACAAAGGTATTATGTACTATGCCAGCTTTTAAAAGGTGGTGATAAATTACTTTTTTTCTTTCCTGCCATACATATTCCCACCATTACTCATACCACTTGTGCGTCATTTCTTCATGGTTCCTACTGTATCCTCCAGCCTTTATAGTATATGTTCTTGTGGCCTCATTCATGAAAACACTGTCCTCACCCCTTGCAGTGGCCATGAAGCTAATGAAGATCACAGGATTCTGAGGTTGAATCTAGTAAGTTTCCAAAAATTGAGCCCTCTTTCTGTTCTTGCCTTCATAATAACCAAACTTCTTTTAGTAACTGAATATATTGACCAAGACAAGAAAACTAGTTTCAAAGTTTCAAGATATCCTAGAAAGAAACAGTAAATACTATTTGGAGGGAAAGACTTATTTACTATACTTTCAGCTGGAGTTTTAGTAATGAAAGACAGCAGAACTATATGTATACTTTAATTCTGACACATACTGTTGTGGACTTGAGCGTCCCTGCACATTCTTACCCAGCATGCCAAGAATGTAAGACCCTCATTGCTCTTCCTCATGGTCATGCTTGCAGCAAGCAGTCTTCACCGATAAGGTAACACCTTCCACCCAACAGAGCTGCCTTGCTTCTCCTTACTATAAAAGCAGGGAACCCCTAAACCTGATGTGTCTGGGTGCCCCACCGCTTGCAGAGCATCCGTATAACAGATATACTTGCACTGCTCCCGATGGACTGGGAAGGAATGGGAAGCTAGTGTAAATCAACAGAAGTTCACAATGCTTATTGTACTGTAGAAAAAGTCCTTAGCTTCCAACTCAGGAGTCTTGTGTCTTCTGTCACTATCCCTGAAACAGCAACAGGCTAGTCTGCTACCTTGTAAGTAGAGTACAATACAGACTTTCGCAGGTCTTAACACACACTAGCAGTGACCTTTGACAAGTCATTCTCTCCGCCTCAATTACCTTATCCATAAAACATCTGTAAAATATTACTGCTACATCCACATCATAGCATCATGAACAAATAAGACGTGGCAGTGGAAACCTATGTAGCTACAAAGCGTTGTTATTATTGTTACACCACTTGACAATTCTCTGAGTTGGTTCCCTGATAAAGTACCATAACATCTTAGGTCAATGTGGGCCCACACGATTTGCACTTTGGCTCCCCAAACTATTGCTAACATTTTAAAAACACACTTTGGATACCCTGAATGTTTAAGAAAATTAAATGAAGAACTACTCTGGTATAGAAGTATAATACAATGTTTAATATTACCTGCACAAGTGTGTACATATACATAAATAAATATATATACACATATTGCTAAACAAAGACAACCAAACTAAATATTTTATACCTTCATTTGCAAAGAAAAACCATAATCCCAGAATTTGCCTTCTCATAGTAATAATTAACCAAGCCTCATTCATCCCACTAATCACATCGGTATAGGGTATAATAACAGTCAAACTGGGAATTTTTAATTTTATTTCATCTCATTTATTTATTTATTGGTGGTGTCGGGGATTGAACCCAAGGCCTCACACATGCTAGACAAGAACTCTATTGCTGAGCTACACCCCCAGACCCCCAAATGTGAATTTTCATTCTTTTAATATTATTATCCTTTTTCTACCTCCATAACACCAATAAGAAAATTTCATTCAGAAAGTAACAAAACTAAGTTCTGGAGTAAAAGTCTGGCTTAAAAGGGAGATTAAATTATTATGGTACTTGATACTTAGTCTTTATACTTAATTAAACTGAAATAAGTGCTAGAAACTAGAATGTTAACAAGTGACTAATCAATGATACATTGTTCCTGAAAGAATACTGACTCAAAAAAAAAAAGGGGGGGAAATAAGTAAACCCATGCCATTTTGATTTATAACTTCCCATTATGTGTGCAGACACCCACTTTTTTTTTCAAAATTAGAAAAGTGACACTAACATCAGTAATATAAGCCCAGGGATCAGACAATCAAACATATATTATTAAATGTAAGTAGTTTTTGTAGTACCTTTCACTTTCTCTTACACTCCCACCTCTCCAGTTCCCATTCCCCATTTTAATAAACACATCCCAAGGCATAAGCCTTTCTTTTGCTAATTTATTGAAGTGATTTTTTTTTCCACATACATAAGAGTGGGATAACACACCTAATGTCTGCCTTTTGCAGTTGGTCATTGCTGGTTTCTTGTCCTACTAGAAAGTATAGTTGTCCTTAGTCTACAGTTGTGTAGATGTGGCAAACTTTTCCATTACCTACAAGTCTTCGTAGACTGTCTCTTCTGTTTCTGTTGAGTTATTCTGACCTCATCCCCACGCGATTGTGGTTGTTCTCCAGTTCACTCAATCATCTGACCTGATTCCCACTTGTGTGGCTCTTTTACTAACAGCTATCTGTAACTAGCCCACTTGGCATCTTCTTAACACCTTTGTTCCTCCTCCTACATAACGCCAATAAATCCACCCCTGTATGGATATTCTATCTTTATCTTATTTGTTAATGCTTTGGCGATCATCATTATTGGCTGCTACTTACTAGTGTACAATTCGATTTCTTCATGTTAATTATATCTTACTAACTGCCTCCTTTCTGTTCCCTAAAAATTAGGACAGCTATCATTTTGTCACCACAACTGAGCCACTGGGGTTTCTGGTCCCTTTTTTAAATCCTCCTCTAGTTCATTCCAGTGAGTAGGCACCATATCAAGAAAGCATCTGCCCTACTTTAACCCTCCACCTTCTGTTCTAGAAAAGTCCCTAACACACCATAGGAGTTGTTGATCATTTGTGGCCTTGCTGAATTGTCTCCTAGGAGATCAGGCCATGGAAAAGAAATTCCTTTCCCCTAAATGGATCTTTAGTTACAGTGATGGTTGATGTGAAGAAATGCGTGCATTTAAGACATTCAAGAAAGAAACACACCTAAGTAATTCCATTAAAGAACTTACCAGTTCAGGGGGAAAAAAACAAAAACCTAAGAACAAGAAAATACAGCCCTGTGTTCTAGGGGCCAGGAAATACACATTTCTAAGAATGACAGAAGTGGAGAGAAGGATCTCACTTTCTAATCCACTAACAACAAACCACTTCTAAAAACTACCCATCGATCTTACCCTAAATATACAATTAGCTATATTTCCTACTGTGCCATCTCTATGTGGACAACCTGATCAAGTTTATTCTTATCCAATAACATGAAAAGATATACATAAGCACATCTATTTTCAATTAAAATGCTTAATGCAGTGCATAGAGTTAATGTTTGAAGGTGCTTAGCTAAGTTACTTGGGCTCTACTTTGCAACACCACTTGGAAAAAGAAAGATGTGTTTCCCTCAAACGCAGTTCCATTGTAGCTAACCAGGGAAAGGAAGCAGGGGAGGAAGGCGTCAGGACATCGTGCCATCTTCCTCTGACTCCCACTCCAATGTCTCCTACCTTTTCATCCTGCCCAGTGCATCTAAGGGCATACCACACCGAGAGAGAGAAGCTCTGTCTTTAGTAAGGAAGCTTGTACCTTCCACAGGGGGGTGCACTGTGCCACTTCCTCTATTCCTAAATACCAGGTGTTCGAAGGAACACCTTGACATAGTGCACAAGCCCTGACAAAATAAAGAAGAAAATAGTCAAATTCCAGATTTAGGGGAAAGTCCCATTCTCTTTCATCACTATAATTCATTAATTAATCTTTTGGAAACTCTGGAGCTATCTTTTTTAGTCTTTTTCTCAGAAATAGAAAAGCGTCTACTCAAAAAAAAAAAAATTGGAGGGAGTGAAAGACGGGAGTACTTCAAGAGAAAACAAGACCACCTAGCTATTGTCCAAAATGCTCATGAAGTTTCTGTGCCTGCATGCAGTGGCACATCTATAACCCAAAGTTCTCAGAAAACTTCATTTAGGCAATAAACCCCTGTGGAGCACCTACTGAATACCAGACTGTGAAGTCCAAAGAATTTTAAAGCAAAAAAAAAAAAAAATGAAAGCTAGGCATGGTGGTGCATGCCTGTAATCCCAGTACTTGAGAGGCTGAGACAGGAGAATCACAGGTTCGAGGCCAGCATGTGGTAACTTAGTGAGACTCTGTTTTAAAATTTAAAAATTTAAAAAGGGGGGCTGGGAGTATAGCTCAGTGGTATAGTACTCTTGGGTTCAGCCCCGAGTACCATAAAATAATAAAAAAAAACTTGAGGGGTGTAGCCATGGGGGAAATGCTAGAAGAAAAGTAAATATATGCTCAATGAAATATTACATACAGAGGAGAAATACATACAACAAAGATTAGCCAAAAGAGAATGGAGACAGAGAGCTGAAGAGCTGCACACAGGAAATTATATTTGACCTGAAATTTGGAGGGTGATTAGAATTTTCCATACTGAAAAGGGAGCAAAAGTCAATTCAGGCAAAAACCAAACAAAGGTACTCCAAGTGTGTCTGTTCAGAGTCCTTTGCAAGCAGAGGCAACAACATGAGAGTTGCTAGAAGTCTCATGATGTTATGAATGTTGTGGCACCACCCGACTAGACATCCAGCAAACGAGCATCCCGTATCCACAAGATGAAAGATGCCCCCAAAAGGCCTATTCGAGATCTCTGCCAAATCGTTTCCTCCTCCAGACTGATTCTTCACCATCCCCCAATGTCCCCTGCGCCCTGAGCTCCTGGGCTGCAACAACATTTGCAGTGTGGATCCACAGTGGGAAGCACCCAGAGAACATGTATTTTATTATTTTTTTTAGCATGAACATGGTTTTTTTTATACTTTTATGGGTGCATTATAGTCTCCCATCATAATGTAGTTCATAGCGATAGTGACATACATGCACACAGCATTCAGTGGGGTGTCGCCTGGCTGCCTCCCCTCTCCCCCACCTTCCCACACAGGATATTGAGATAGGCATTGATATTTTCACATATGTACCTAATGTCAATGCAAGTGATTCCTTCATCGATTCTCCCTCTCTCCCCACCCTACCTTCCCTGGCTCCACTGGAGTTTCTCCTCCATTATCTGAAGTCCCTCTGGAATCCTGATTACTCCCTCGTTTCCACATATTAGAGAAAACATGTGACCCTTCACTACCTGTGACTGGTGAACTCACTTAACATCATGTTCTCCAGGTCCACCCGTTTTCCTGCAAATGACATAATTTTGTTCTCCTTATTGCTGAGTAGAATCCCATTGTGTGTACATCCCATAATTTTGTAATCCAGGTGTCCATCAAGAGATGAATGGATTACAAAATTATGGGATATACACACAATGGAATTCTACTCAGCAGTAAGAAGAACCTAGGTGTCTATCACAGGAGGACGTGCAAGGTAAGAGAGGAATGAGGTCAGGTTACTTGCTGTGCTGGCTCCTTCCCCACACGTGCTGGTGGTGGGCTGTGCCCCTCTAACAAACGCCACAGCTCCTACCAGGCAGCCGCTCCTTACACCCATGGCTAGTGGTCTACTGTAGCCAACCCTACCGTACAGCCTTGTGCCTTGTTTCCTTTAGCGCTGTCTGTCTTCTACCTCATCTCCCCAATTCTCTTGTTTGAAAGGATCATCTGTTTCCTGCCAAGATCCTGACTAAATCAGGGTCAGTCTTGGGAAATGGCAAGGATGGTTTCTTCAGCACTACCCTGTGTCTCCACCCCTCTCACTCTCATTCCTGAAATCAGCACTGACCCACAGTACACCGCCACAAGTCCCTTGGGATTCTGGAGCCCTTTATAAGCAAGGCGTTCACCCATTCTCTTTCCTGGGTACAGATGGGACCTAAAATGTACGTAATGGACCTCATTGTGAAATATGTAGTAAGCGATAACACAAAGTTCTAAAAGCATCACTTTTTTTGGTCAACAGAACAACTTTATAAATTCTTATGAGGAAAAGAAGTCATTAACACTTCACTTTGTTTTAAAAACTTGAATGAAAGATGGGGAAAGATTCATAAAGGGAGGAGGAAAGGGAGAAAATGTTATCTTAGAATAAGAGTTATAATAACAAGATGGTATTTCAACTCTTAATAAGTTCCTAATACCTTCTATTTTTTCTTATTATGTTCCTATTCCAATTATATACCAAAATTTCAAAAATCTGCCTATAAAGTTCTTTCTAAATGAAACTACATATGTTCTTGGGGGGAAAGAAGAGTGATTCTATTGCCTAATAATACTATATGTTTATTAAACTATTTCATTATGAGGAAAACCGATGACTCCCTGTAATGATAGCAATATATCCTTGATCCCAAATGTATATTTTTTGTGCTTACAGTAATGTCATCTCTGCTTCCTAGAAACAGAAATAACATTTTAAAAGTATGGATGATATTGTGCAGATTAAAATTCTGGTTCTGATGATCCTAAGTTATTGATACCAATTTTTACCATCAAGGAAAAATAATTCCTATCACAAACACTAAAGTAAGCTATAAGCCGGGCGTGGTGGTGCACGCTTGTAATCCCAGTACTTGGGAGGCGGAGACCGGAGGATCCAGGTTCGCGGCCAGCCTCAGCTACTTAGTGAGGCCCTCCGCAACTTCGCGAGACCCGGTTTCAAAATAAAGTATAAAAAATAGGGCCGGGGGTGTAGCTTGGAGGTAAAATGACCCTGGGTTCAATCCCCGGTACCGCAAAAAAAAAAATAAAAATAAAAAATAAATAAAGTAAGCTATAATTCCAACATCTCCCAATAAACTACATGTGACAGGTCATAGCCAAGGCAAGAGACAGTAAGAAACGTTTTTGGTGGTGGAGTGGTACTGACACTAAAAAACTCAACTGATCTACCTCTGAGCTACAACTCCAGCCCTATTATATGTTTTATTTTGAAACAGGGTCTCACTAAGTTTCAGCACACTGGTCTCAAACCTGCGATTCTCCTGTCCCAGCCTCCCAAGAACTGAGATTACAAGTGTGTGCCACCGCACCCAAACACATTTTGTAAAGAAAGCATGGCACACAAAATTTTAAGATGATCTCCAGTGATGCACACCAATATACCACTCCTGCTCCTTGAGTGTGGAAGGAGCCTGTCAACATGATAAGCTACGACTTCCTGTCCAGTTACTAACCAGTGGACTTGGAATTAATCAAAGGGGGACCATCCTGGAGGAGCCTGACCTAATCAGGCAGGTGTGCCTTAAAAGAAGGCGAAACATCCGACACTCTTGTGCGGGACTGTAGGAAGAAAGCAAGTGTCATGTCGTGAACTTCCTAACGAGAAGGATATGTGTAGGAGCTGAGAGTGTCCCCAGACAAGAGCTAGTAAGAAAAATGTGAACCTCAAGCCGAGCGTGGTGGCGCACGCTTGTAATCCCAGTACTTGGGAGGCTGAGGCAGGAGGATCGCAGGTTCGCGGCTCCACAACTTAGTGAGACCCTGTTTCAAAATAAAGAATAAAAAACAGGGGTGGGGGTATAGCTCAGAGGTAGAATACTCCTGAGTTAAATCCCCAGTAACACCAAAAAAGAAAGAAGGAAAGAAGGAAGGAAGGAAGGAAGGAAGGAAGGAAGGAAGGAAGAGAAAGAAAGAAAGAAAGAAAGAAAGAAAGAAAGAAAGAAAGAAAGAAAGAAAAACAGGATCCTCAATGATACAACCACAAGGAACTGCATTCTGCCAACAGCCTGCATGAGCATAGAAGACAGTGAGTCCGAGATGAGGACTGTGGCTCCAAGTAGCACCTTAATGCAGCCCCTGCGACCTGAGCAAAAGATCCAGGTAAACTGAGATACAACAAACAGGTGTGGTGTAAATTGCTATATTTGTGAAAATTTGTTACACAGCAATAAAAATGAATACAAAAGGGTAAGAAGCAAACCTTATAATATTTATTACATTAAATCCTATTGCTTCACCATCATAATCATTAAAAGTACTGTGCATGCAATTTTGAACTCAGAATAGTCACATGAGTGACATCTGGCATATTATAATGACAGTAATAAATAGGTCAAAGAAGGTTCATTCATGACACCAGGAATCTATCTGTCCTTTTGTTTAAAAAAAAAGAACTCATCCTATTTCTAAGTTACATTTCTAACTCCCTCTCAAGTTTAATGTTTTACTTCAGGAACCATGAATCAAATGTTTGACAGTAGCTGATATCTTCTGTATGTCCTAAAATAAAAATAAATGCTGATATGTATAAAAATAACTCAAATTAGAAACATGGTTTCCTTTCAAATATAATATTCTCTGATCCTTCAATTCAGAAGCAATTACAAATAAGAAAGTAATTTTTTTTTTTTTTGCAGTACTGGGGATTGAACCCAGGGGCATTCTACCTCCAAACTACACCCCCAGCCCTATTTTTTATTCTTTATTTTGAAACAGTGTCTCGCTAAGTTGCGGAGGGCCTCACTAAGTAGCTGAGGTTGGCTACGAACCTGGATCCTCCAGTCTCAGCCTCCCAAGTACCGGGATTACAAGCGTGCACCACCACGCCTGGCTAAGAAAATAATTCTAATAAAGATTTTTATATTATCTAAGCTTCTCTGGCAATGAGAAGCTGAGTTCCCATTATTTCTCTTTCTGTTTATATTTTTTACTAGGAGGCCGTAATACTTTTCTGCTGGTAGGCGATCACTACCTACAAGCACAAAATATAACAACAGGGTAGTGGAATAGATTATTTTCCTGTGGTTGGCAAAATAATAGTTCCAAATCCCTGAAACCCATGAATATATCACTTTACACGGTAAGAGACTCTACAAACATGATTAACTTGACAGCTTGAGATTATCCAGGTGGCCCATGTAATCACAAGTGTTCCTATAAGAGGAAGTCACAGGGAGATTTGCTTCAGCAATGGCTCATCATAGTGACTCTGTTTAAAGAGGACTGGAGCCGGGCGTGGTGGCACACATTTGTAATCCCAGTACTTGGGAGGCTGAGACCAGAGGATCCAGGTTCGCAGCCAGCCTCAGCTACTTAGTAAGGCCCTCCGCAACTTAGCAAGTCCCTGTTTCAAAATAAAGAATGAAAAATAGGGCTGGGGGTGTAGCTTGGAGGTAGAATGCCCCTGGGTTCAATCCCCAGTACCGCAAAAATTAAAAAATAAAGAGGACTGGAACAGCCATTGCTGGCTCTGGAGATAGAGGAAGGGGCCAAAAGCCAGAGTAAACAAGAGGCTTCTTGAACAAGAAGAGGCAAGGAAAGAGATTCTCATTCTGAAGTGGGCCCCAGAAGGAATAAAGACCTGCAGAATCATTTTAGGACCTCTGACTTTCTGAATTATGAGAGACTAAATCTCTGTGTATGTTTCTCAAGCCACTAAATTTGTGATAATTTGTTACAGCCTCAGTGAGAAATTAATATTTTCCCATCAGCTTCATATAAACAGTCTGGTACTAAAAACATAAGTCATGGTTAGAGGAATCATAAAACAAATTGTACGAACCAGGATACTTCTGAAAGCAAAAGAAATACTATGCACAATTGTTCTAAGATAACAGTCATAAATTAGAAATGGCCCAGGTAAACTGAGACATATTCAAAGCCTAATTGTGGCACACTCAGAGAATTCAATAAAGTAATAGAGATGTACATCTCAGTCAAAAATTAGGAGAGAAAAGTTATCAATTAATACCAAAATGAGATGGATTGCCTTAGGAGGTAGGGAGGTGCCACAGAGGCTACTGATAGCAGATAAAAGTAGTATCAGTTCTCAAACTTGGCTGCCTGGGAGAATCACCTGGTAAATTAAATGTGTTTGTTTATTTTGTTTAGTTATATTTTTAATTCATTCCCAGACTCCACCCCAGATCCATGAGGTCAGAATTTCCAGAGGTGGGGCCCAGAATCTATATTTGTAATTAGCTCACCAAATGATTCTAACACAGTACTAGTCTAGCACCAAAGTTTGGAAGCAGTAGTAAGCCATGATGTTCATACTTTGTTTTGGAAGTAGACCCTGACACCCTAGAGTCCCCAACACACACACACACACACACACACACACACACACACACACACACACACCAATGTTGCTACTGCCACCATACTTTTTCCTCCGAAACACAATCTTAGTCGTGAGTTCCAGTACATAAAAAAATATAAAAATGAAGCCATTCCTACTGGAGGTACCCCAGGGATTCCTCACAACTAGGCTCCCCACCCCCAGTAGCTATTAAGACTCCCCCATGAAACACCAGGGCTCCTGGGAATAGGCCTATACCCCCAGACCTATTTTATTTCTTATTTGGAAACAGGGTCTCACTAAGTTGCTGAAAGCCTAATTAAGTTGCTGAGGCTGGCGTCAAACCTGCAATTCTCCTGTCTCAGCCTCCCAAGTACTGGGATTACAAGCGTGTGCCACCAAGCCTGGCTTACTTATGAGATTTTAAGAAAGGATACTTGGGGTTCAGAAAAGAAGTCTGAAAACCAATGTCATAGAGGAAATTCCCACACATGTTGAGAAATTAGTAGATGATATTAAGGTTCTCATAGCACCAGTCTAAAATTCTAGAGACTTCATATTATAATGATTCTAAGAACAATTACAAATAATCTGACTGCAAATAAATAAATAAATCACGTTTGAGGGGCAAGGCTACCCACGTCTTAACTTCCCCGATCACAGTATATTTAATTTGGAAAAAAATCATATTTTTAAAAGGCACAGTAAGCATAGTTTCTTAAATTATTTTTACACTCTATTAGATTCATTGTATGAAGCAACTCTGACATACTGTCATGCCCTCTAGGTGCAAGGAGGCAGAACTGAGTCTCAGCGGCACTTAGGATACAAGTATATTTTTAAAAAATAATAATTTCAGAAGCCATCTGAAGCCAGGTGTGGTGGTGCACGCTTGTAATCCCAGTACTTGGGAGGCTGAGACAGGAGGATCCGGGTTCGCAGCCAGCCTCAGTTATTTAGTGAGGCCCTCCACAACTTAGTGAGACCCTGTTTCAAAATAAAGAATAAAAAATAGGGCTGGGGGTGTAGCTCGGAGGTAGAATGTCCCTGGGTTCAATCCCCAGTACCGCAAAAAAAAAAGAAGCCACCCGAATACACAATTAACACTCCATAGTTTTCTAAACACACCTATCAATGTAATTACCTTTCTAATGGTTAAGCTTCCATACATTGGGTTCACGTTTTATGGATTGCTTTCCTTTTACAAAGCGAGCTGGATATTGTTCAAAAAAAAGCTTTACAATACTTCACAGAGTGTCAGAAAGGGAGAACGGAATGAGAAGTCCCCATACAATTATCAGCAGCTTAATTTGGACTATTACCTTTAAAATGTGATCAGAGTTCGGAAGGGAACAGATCCCTGGCAAACGGGACTTTTTAGCTCATGAATATACTAGAGAAACATTAGAGAACAAAGTACCTTTGATAAATGCACGGAATACACTTAATCCTGCTCTTGAATTGAAGGTCAGAGGAAATAGATAAATGTCATCCATTAACAGGGACACTAAAAGAGTTAGGAGTTACATTTGCACATTCTGGGAAAACAATTTGAGTCCTAGGAATTGAATAAAAATGTCATTAGTGATTTCTGAACCACAATGAGCTCTCTAAGCCATTAGCTCCCACTTCCAGGAAAAGGTCTGATGCCTATAAATAGATTATGAAGGTTCCTGATTTATCCAAAAAAAAAAAAAAAAGGATGAGCTAAACTACAGACATTGAGGTTAACTATAAGAATTAAAGGCATGAAGAAAACAGGAAGAAATCCTCTCCGATTTGATTCAATTTAACAAGCAATTTATTTTGCTTCTATATATAAGATACCATGCTAGGTGCTACAAAAGAAATAAAGGACCAAGGTTAATTTTCTAACACCTGTCTTAGAGGTAGAATGCCCCTGAGTTCAATCCCCAATACCAAAAAAAAAAAAAAAGAATCAACGAAAGAAACAGGTGAATTGTTTCTTATGCCCATAGTGTTTTTCACCTAAGGAAAACCCTAATTATGATTATTAAATCTATGGTTTCTTGTGTGTGTGTGTGTGTGTGTGTGTGTGTGTGTGTGTGTATGTGGTGCTGGGAATTGAATCCAGAGGCATTCTACCTCTGAGCTACACTCCCAGCCCTATTTTATTTTTTATTTGGAAACAGGGTCTCACTAAGTTGATGCGAGCCTCACTGAGTTGCCGAGGCTGGCTTTGAACCTGTGATCCTCTGTCTCAGCCTCTCAAGTACTGGGGTTACAGGCATGCACCACCACGCCCGGCTAGATCTATGGTTTTAAAAGAGCTAATTTATATGACCTAATCAGATATAATAGAATTTTATTAAAGTGCCAATCCTAGTAACTTAGTTTCTAGACATGACAAAGTCAAGCAACTTCATACAACTACAGTATTTAAATCGTTCATGAGATGAGCTCAGACAAGAAAGCTCAGAAGTTGAAACCTACAGACCTATTTCTGGTTTCTGTCCCTTACTACACCACCCTTGGACAAGGCCGCCTCAGACACTGACAGTCACATCCAGGAAGAAAGGAGGTAAGATGTGAAATGTGGATTTTTTTGTTTTGTTTTTCCTCAAGTAACCCAGGACTCTTAAAACCTATATTCATTTTCTATTGTTGTTTACAAATTACTAAAATCTTGGGACCTAAGACAATATACTTATGGTCTTAGTTTCTCTAAGTTCAAGTCCAGGCACAGCATATTTGGGGCTTCTACTCAACGTCCTAAGAGTCTGCAATCAAGGCTAGAGTTCAGGGTAGTCTTCCAAGCTTATTCAAGTTGTTGGCAAAATTCAGTTGCTCACAATTGTAAAGCGAGGCCCCTGTTTCTTGCTGGCTGACAGCCAGCTCTTGGCTCCTAAATGCCACCCCCAGGTCCTGGCCGTGTGGCCATCTCACAATATGGCAACTTCAAAAGCTATCAGGAGAATCTCACTCCAGTCTGTTAAAACCTAGTCCATATAACCCAGTTATAGGAGTGATATCCCAACACTTTTGCCATATTCTACTGATTAGAAGCAAGTTGCAGGTGCCGTCCAACTCAAGCCAAGGCGATTACACAAAGTAGGGAAGAAGAGGAGGCGGAGTAATTAGGCACTGCCTTGGAGTCCCTGTTCCATACTCAAGAAAGTTTTTTTTTTTTTTGCCCTAAGATAATGTGATATATGATCAGAGACTTGAAGAATGAGGAATTAGTTCTATTAGAGCAGCGGGGTAAGAAGGCAACCACTGAGCAAAAAGAGAAAGAGGGAGGTGGCCTTTAAAACTGCCACCAGTGGCCATATTGAGTATCTTTTAGTTTCATAACTAGGTGCTCATAAATATGAATAAAATATATAGTGTGAGTTTTATATATCCAATTACCCAATCTTCTCAACTATACTCTGAGTTATGATTCGATGAGAAAGATAGAAAAAATACTGCATATCTTCCTGGAATGTCAACTTTATATTTGATAAAATTAACGAGTACTTTAAGGATTTTTATACTGGAAACAAATATATTTCAAGAATTCATATACAAAATGGAGTGCAATACAAAATTTACATTAATTTTTTTAGATAAATCTTAAGAACGTGAAGTAATTTCTGGTTGGATAATACATTGCCCATTTTTCTCTCACTGTAGTTAGGGGAATTTTGCTGGAAAAGCTTAAGACTCAATGCTATTTTGGGTCTAGTCTTTACTTTTACCTCATTAGTTATTAATGAGGGGAAAACCTTGCAGGTGAAGAAATAAATTTTTAAACACACAGTTTCCAATGTAATGCACGTGAGTATGTTCACTGCAGTCTCTGAAAGGCATTGCAGACTAAATTGTTACAAATTAAGTTTACATATCATGTACGCATGTGTTGATGCTTAGACTTTTGTACTGTACAATTATCCAACCCAACCACTAATTTTCAATGTGGTGATAAAAGTTTTCTGTCTGTATTGAATTTTGGTTTTGCTTTATTCTTTAAAATTTGAATACAGAGCTTACATTTTATAGCACAAATTGCTAAAGGTATTCCAAAATCCATTCTCTCCTTTTTCCTTATTAATATATTTTGCTATTAATAACATGCTTACTTGAACACCCTGCACATTTTAAGCCTCCTTGTAGCTAAATGTGGTCATATGGTCAAGTTTTGGTCACTGCCAACACTAGAGTCCTTCAATGAGAAGGATGGGTCTTCCCTTTTTTTCTTTCCTTCTCGCTGGCTAGAATGCAGGGTGGTGGTGCGTGCCATCTTGAATCCTGGGAACAAAGGCAACAGCTGAGGGATGGTGGAGCAACGAGAGGGGGATCCTGGGTCCTCAACACAAGGGGACTTATCAGTTCTGGGCTGTTTGTACACTGGCTGTAATGTGGAGGAGAGGTAAACGTCTTTTTTGCCTTTGTAATTTGGGGTCTTTGTTCAAACAGCCCAACCCATACCCTAACCAACATAGAATCGATAGCTCTTGTGCCCTAACAGAACCTACAATGTGTGGCGCTGCCTTAGAAGTTGAACAGCAGGTAAGAAAACGATCAGATGAAAAGCTGCTGACCTGTGACGCCATGGAGAATAGTCCAGCCAACCGCCACCTTGAAAGCTAAGTACCTTGAAAGTACTAAGACTCTAACTTAAAGGGGAGTTATTTGCAAAATCAAAACCGTTACTATGTTTTTGGCTTCTTGTTTTCAACAAAGTCCTTTCAAGAGAAGTAAACTTGGACTAAATAAAGCAACCTCAAGAAGACACGGGGAGGCATCATGGTCTGCTGTGAAAAGCTCACACCACACAGAGCTTGGCATCTAAACTGGCTGCGTGTCTGGGAAAGTGGGTCTTCACAGGGCTTAAGAGCCAGATCCTTCTATGTACCACACTAACACAGTTAAGGCAGGGTGTTCAGAAGACACAGACAGCTTAAGCTGAGAACCCTGAAACCCCAACAGCTCCCAATGGGAGCTAGCCCAATAATCCTGAAGACACGAAAGCTATTACCTTTCACCCAACCCTAAAAACTGATTTTCAGAGCACAAAAACCAATAGTTAAAATTCAGCATTTTTAGCTTGGAGAAAAAAACTGTGGTTACTTGCACTTGGAGCTAATCAGCTCAAATAGGCTGAAAGCCCAAAGAGTTTTTGAGAAGATGTAGGACTTCCACCCGCAGAGACACAAGCCTGGACTGGAAACCCTATTACTGCTTAACACAAAGGCTCCGCTAGGCTCCCTTACAGTACCAGCAGGAAGTCAGTGTGAAAGTTATCCAACCCCAGGAAAACAACATACTCACCAATGCGCACTTTAGATCTGGCGGTGGAGAAAAACGGATAATAAAGAAGCTCCCAGAGGAACCAGGAGAGCAAGTGATTTCCTCCCTAAGGGCAGTGGGGCGAGCTTGCCAGGAGGGCTAACAAAGACCTTTTCTACTGCCAGGATAAACATCTTCATGATTCGTACACGCAGGACTTGACAGGTGCTAAGGACCAGTGACTGCAGGGTTTCCTACCTTCCCCTCTTGCATACAGAGTGGCTTGGCCTGCTTCTCCTCTTTCGCCGTCTACCCCTGCTTTACCAGTGTATACTGGATGTGTATTCCACACGGCAGGCAAGTTGGCTTGCGGTATGGATGTGCCGATGACAAGAAGCCACAACAGGACTTGAGAGAACTTACTTCCCACTACCCAGGGACAATAAACTATGAGATGGATAAAATTCGGTGAGAGAATGGATATGTTTTGGAAGGACCCCCTTACAGCATTGAAATAGTTAAAGTTAAAACTGCTTGCTGCAGGCTCTGGCTAACAAGGCAGGATGTCCTTAGCGGACTCACTCCCTGATCTAGACATCTGTTGGGAAAGCAAGACGTCCTTACTTGGGACCCTCCTGACTGAGGTCAAGATGGCCTTCTATAGATTAATGGTTATTGTGGTTACTATTACTGTAACAGTCTGGAAAGTTAGGGAAAACATCTTTCAATATAGAATGTACAAAGACAGCGAATGTCTAACCAGTCTGTGATGATCAACTGTATCTATAACCAACCATTGTAAAGGTCAGGGAAACCCACGTGGAACTGTCCAATTAGCAGAGGGAAACTGAGGCTCTTTGTTTGAAAACTATAAAAACTGAAGCAAAAACGTGCCCGGGGTCCCCGTACTGAACTGCTGTGTCAGTTTATGTCGGGCACCCAAGCTTAAGCTTGAATAAAGGCTCTTCTGCGGTTGCATACGGCTTGGTCTCCCGGTGGTCTCTCCGGGATAAAGGGTCTGAGCATAACATGTTTCATGGATGGGAAATAGAGTGTGCATACAGAAACTGCCAGATTTCTCCCCACATCCATGTTCTCCTTCCAAAATAATAGGAATTTCAGCTAGGTATTTGGTACTCTATATTACCTAACCTGCTTGGCTACTACATGTGGCGATGTGATTGAGTTCTGACCTAGAGACTGCAAGGTGAGTGATATGCGCTACCTCCAGGTCAGCCCCTTAAAAAAAAAGGAGCATTTTCTCGCCGGGCGTGGTGGCGCACGCTTGTAATCACAGTACTTGGGAGGCTGAGACCGGAGGATCTGGGTTCGCGGCCAGCCTCGGCAACTTAGTGAGGCCCTCTGCAACTTACCGAGACCTGGTTTCAAATTAAAGAATTAAAAAAAATAGGGCTGGAGGTGTAGCCCGGAGGTAGAATGCCCTGGGTTCAATCCCCGGTACAGCAAAAAAAAAAAAAAGGAGTATGTTCTCCTGTTCCCCTTCCTTCTAGAATATGAACATGGTATTCTCCAACCACGCACATGAGATCAACGTCCTAGGGACAGCAAAGTGACAAGATAGAAGGAGTCTGTGTCCCCGATACCATGCTGAATCCTTGCTATCTTGGGACTACCAAAAGAACTTCTATTTTATTTAAGCATATGTTGTTTTGGATCTCTGTTATAGTGGCAGATCCTAAGTCCCAACTTAGCCATGCTTATAAAACTATGACAAAGAATTTTTAAATGTAACGTATAGATCTATGTAGAGGCAGAGAATGGCTTTAAAACCTGATTCCAGCTAAACTGCGGGTTAATTTAGATTGTGACTCACAATGCTAATTCTGTATTTTGTAAAACTAGTCAACACCAACATAATAATAGGATGCAAAATATAGGGTTATATTACCACTTATTTAAGAAAATTAGGAAAACTCTAAACATACTGAAACATCACTAAAGTGAAATACATTCTTTAGAAATTTGTAAACACAGTTAAGAATAATCTAGATTTTAAAAGTTGAGAACTTTTAAACTAATTTTTTAAGGCAGCACTTCCTATTAAATTTATATTAGGCCGGGGGTGGAGGTGTACACCTGTAATCCCAGCTACTATGGAGGAAGATCCCAAGTTCAAAGCCAGCGTTGGCAACTTAGTGAGATCTTGTCTCAAAATAAAAAATGAAAAGGGCTGGGAATGTAGTGCAGTCGTAGAGCACCTCTAGGTTCAATCCCCAGTACCACACACACAAAGAAAAATTATATTGGTATATATCTACTTTAGAATTTGTTATAATTACGACTTTTCTTCAGTTCATGTTTCCTCCTCCTCTTTCTTTTTTCGGTGCTGGGAATCGAACCCAGAGCCTCTCATATGCTAAGCAACCCACTGAACTACATCCCCAGCCCCCTCAATTTTTAAAAAAATAACTTCAAATGAAAGAACATCTGTCAGACAGATTAATATTTACTCAGCATTTGGTTACTTAAAATCAATTCGATAAAAGCTTATATACATACTAATATCTCGTGAAAGTCAGATAGCAAAGAAAAATGGTTAACAAAATAATAAAGTGTATATGCTTAATGTTTCACATTTCACATAATGCCTTTTATGTATCTCTAACATACAGAAATTTTTTTTTTTTTTGTGGTACCAGGGATTGAACCCAGGGGTATTCTACCTCCGAGCTACACCCCGGCCCTATTTTTTATACTTTATTTTGAAACCGGGTCTCACGAGGTTGCGGAGGGCCTCACTAAGTAGCTGAGGCTGGCCGCGAACCCAGATCCTCTGGTCTCAGCCTCCCAAGTACTAGGATTACAAGCGTGTGCCACCACGCCCAGCTAACGTACAGAAATTTGCTTTGCACATTAAGGAGTTAGATATCAGTGAATGACAATATTGTAACATCCATAACACAGGCTTCAAAGGAGGAATGTGTGATATAAATTGATAAGTAGTGTTCCCCCTGGTACATCAACAGGATGCCTAACTGGCAACTAAAACATAGGCTTCACATACATCTATTTTCACTGTAGTCTTCTTGCCAGTGCCACCAATGCAGAATCCCCAAAAGCCAAATAACATCTGTATGCAATTTAAACCATAACAGGATTTGAGGATATAAGACACGTTTACCATAATCAGTTATTTTTTCCATTAGCCTCCAGAACATGCCAAGATTCTAGGGCCACTTGAAAAACTGACGACCCTCTGCTCAGAGTAAGTTTAAAGAAGAGTCTTCCAAGGACACTCCTCCCCTTTATGCTCTTGGAGTACAAGGATCTTTTTCCTGAGGTATCTATTGTTATGAAAATGGAAATTCTTTGAAACTTTAACCCACAGCAGTTTAAATAATTTAATTCGATTGACATTTACCTTGACTACATACTTTGAAATTTCATATGTAGTTTCCACCCTGGGCCCCTAAATCTGCTGGGGTTATGCAGTGTGGGATTTGAGAGCTTAACATCTTCCTCCTCTCCTCCATACTACCCTTACACTACACACCTGGACTTCCGGTGGTACATTTGCCTCTCTCACACACTTCTAAGCAAGTGTGTTTTCGGGAACTGTAAATGACTCTCTGATTCATCTCTTTGTAGCTCTTCTCCTGTATGCTCAGCCTCCACTATCTAGCACTCTTCTTTTCACCTGGCAGATTCTTAGGAGAATGAGAGAGGTAAGATTATGGAAACTAATCAAGGGGGAAAAAAATTATCTGTGCCCCCTCTCCCACCAAGAGTCTTTACAAAAAATGGGTAGGCAGAGCGTCCCTACTACATTTTTATATATGTGGATGACTTAAGAGTGTGTGTGTGTGTGTGTGTGTGTGTGTGTTACTAAGGATTGAACTCACTGGGGTTCTACCTCTGAGTTACAACCCTAACCCTTTGGATTTTTTTTATTGTGAAACAGGGTCTTACTGTGCACTGGCCTGGAACCTGTGACCCTCCTATCTCAGCCTCCTAAGAACTGGGATTATAGATGTGCATCACTGCACCCAGCTTAAGTGAGAAGGTTTTAAATAAATTTTACTTTGCATATTAAAGTATACAACATGAAATTATAAGACACAAACATGTAGTAAAATAAATGGTTACTGTATTGGAACATTAGCAATCAATTTATGTCAACAAGAAAGAGGTGAAAGACTCAAGTTTATGAAATAGAGACAAAGGATATTAATTTTCTTTTCTGTTTTTTCTTTTGTGAAACTTGAGGGTTGAACCTAAGGCCATTCTACCTCTGAACTACCCTCCTAGCCCTTTTTATTTTTTATTTTGAAACAGGGTCTTGCTAGGTTACTGAGGGTCTCATTAAATTGCTGAGGCTGGCCTCAAACCTTCAATCCTCCTGTCTCAGCCTCCCAAGTACTGGGATTACAGGTGTGTGGCACCACACCCAACTAATATTCTTTTCTTAAAGGTAGTCCTTATTGAATTAAATAAAGGGTATTCAAAAAGACAGAAATTAAAGACAAAGAAAACTCAAGATATAAACCTTGCTTCATCACAAAACCATGATATAAATTCCATTTATGTTATATCAAGCTACATTAAAGAGTATGAACCAGGAGTGGTGGCACATACCTATAATCCCAGTACTTGGGAGGCTGAGACAGGAAGATCTCAGGCTTGAGGTCAGCCTCAGCAACTTAGCGAGACCCTGTCTCAAGATAAATAAAAAGGGCTAGGGGTGTAACTCAGGGGTAGAATGCCCCTGAATTCAATCCTCAGTACCAAAAAAAAAAAAAAGGGAGAGAAAGAGAGTATGAACAAAAAGATCATGTGTAAAGTCATACAGTTTTAGAGTCTTAACCCCTTAGAAGCTATTACAGTCTAACCCAGTTTTAGAGTCTAAACCCTTAGAAGTTATTTTATTTCGGCGAATAACTTCTAAGTTATTCAATAAAAACTAGATGGCTGGTTTATTTAAAGAAGGTAAAAACATATTTGTCAGGACCAAATGAGAGGATTACTAGCATTGATGGAAAGAACAATACTTGTCACTCATCAGGAGCCTACTATCTATGCCAATCATTTTACAAATATGATTTTTATTCTTTATATAAATCTTAGGGATTTGTCTATGACTTTAATATTTTACAGATGAGGAAAGTAATGCATAGGCAATTAAGTGCCAGAGAGAGCCAGAATTCAAGCTAAGGCTTGACTTATTCCAAAATTTGTGAGTATTCCCCAAATCACCACAGCCCTTGTGATAGAGGTAACAGTCATTATTACACTTGAGTAATCATGACTATAATAATTGGGTGTAATTACTATACCGGAGTCAGGATAGAAGGAGCCATTGCTACAGTCTCAGTGTAACACATGCTGATCTCATCGTTGAAACAAAATGTGAATCTAGAAGGACAAGTACTCTATGTTATCTCAATTTATTTAGTTCCTGAGTCTGAATAGAGAGAATTCTGACAGCAAGCTCTGATAGAAAGGAAGTTTGATCTACTTGGTTCTTACATTCTAGATCACAAATAGCAAACGTTTGGATCCTGAAGGATTCATTCAAATATCGTCAGAATTTTTTTTTTCAGTTTCTGAGTTCAGATAGCTAGAGTTCCGTTGATAGATCATCTGAACAGGTGTCAGAGTGTGTTTGGTATAGGTCCTGCACTAAATTCAGTGGGAATTCAGAGAAGACTTAAAACGTGAATTTTGGTCCACAAAGACTCGCAATCGACTTAAAGAAGCAAGTCTATAAGTACATATAGAAGTCTATAAGTCAAGGCTAAAACAAATGGTACAAACTGCAGTAATGTTGAAAAGCAGACTCTGACAAAGATGGATATAATCACAGAAGGCAGGAGGTAAAATACAGAAGACCCTAAAGCAATAATCAGCAGGACCTTAGGATTTAAAAAGAGGATGCTTCCAGTGTCGGGGGAACGTCTGGTTAAAGCTGGGAATTTGTAGAGCTATTCATGGGGACGCAAAGGGAACGGTCAGCCATGCATGAGTCTGGCTCTTCATGCGGCCTTCAGCCACAGTGTGTCTCCAGCACCACAGCTCACAGGTCTCTGCGCACAGCTGTGGGCCGGGGATGTGAGCACCGCCCTTGCTGCGTGTAAAGGAGGCTTCCCCGGGCTCGCTCAGCATCTCCTTGGAGGATGTCTCACAGGAGCATTTGCATATACAATCCAAGGACTGTCCCTTATGGTTCTTTGTGGCAAATCAGCCTTTGCACTCCGTCTGTCAAATATTTGTGTTTACAAACATAAATGGCCGTGGGAAGGCCACAGTGGAGTGCATGCCACTGGACACAGCTCCCCCAGCTTAGGACAAAGAGGCAGCTGGCGCTCACATCAGCTGAGAACACGGGCAGCACTGTGCGCTCATGTTCAGGGGCTGAGCGAGTTCACAACAGTCTGCCGCATCTCTTCTCAATGCTAAGAGAGGAAATAAAACTCAGACTTGTGAAAACATACACTCTAAAAGAATCATACTAGATGTTGATGTGAACAAGAATCAATGCTTTCCAAGAAAACAGTTCAGAAATTAATAGCATGATGAAGAATTTGCTGTGTATTGAACCCAGGTTTTGATCCTCCACCTCCTGACCCTGTCAGCTGCCCCAGCCTCACCTAGAGGGAAGGCTGAGCTCCGGGCTCGGCACCGCACTGCACGAGGGCTACAACAGGATGGCACCAGACCCGGTCCAACTAGCCACACAGAGGCCCTGGCACCTCCTACCATGTCCACACTCAAATGAAGGGCTTCTCCACACGTTGCAGGAGCCAGTTTCCCAGTAGCTGCCCCATGACTGAGTAGCAGAGCTCAGGATGACAGTGGGCAAATGCTGACCAATGAAGATAAGAGGTAGGAAGAAAACACAGATCAATTATTCCCCTTTTCTCTCTCCAACAGGTGTGTGTGTGTGTGTGTGTGTGTGTGTGTGTGTGTGTGTGTG
>PVJS01006040.1:40189-61683 GCA_004027185.1 Glis glis | reverse complement strand
TTTTTTTTTTGTGGTACCAGGGATTGAACCCAGGGGCATTCTACCTCCGAGCTACACCCCCGGCCCTATTTTTTATACTTTATTTTGAAACCGGGTCTCACGAAGTTGCGGAGGGCCTCACTAAGTAGCTGAGGCTGGCCGAGAACCCGGATTCTTCGGTCTCTGCCTCCCAAGTACTGGGATTACAAGCGTGCGCCACCACGCCCGGCCTGGGCTCCCTCCTAACTTCTATGCAGCCTGTTTCCTCCCAGTCCTCAGTTCTGCCATGCACCAGTGATGGACGGTAAGAGAGCACTTCAGCTCAGTTCTCTGCCCACTCCCCCAGGTGATGAGTCCTTCCCTCTCTTCCCAACCTCTCTGTGTTAATTTCGCCTTGCATTTAGTGGTCTTTGAAGGCTACCATGTATACTCTTTAAGCATGGTGGTGCACGCTTGTAATCCTAATACTTGGGAGGCTGAGACAGGAAGATCTGGGTTCGCAGCCAGCCTCAGCTACTTAGCGAGGCCCTCTGCAACTTAGTGAGACCCTGTTTCAAAATAAAGAATAAAAAATAGGGCCGGGGGTGTAGCCCAGAGGTAGAATGCCCCTGGGTTCAATCCCCGGTACTGCAAAAAAAAAAAAAAAACATAATAATAATTAAGAGAGCAAGCTTCAATCACAATCCTGACTCTGTTTGTTATATAGCTGTGCAAGAAGATAATAACTCTGCCTCTCTTAAAGGGTTGTTTTGAAAATTAAATGAGATATTATGTACAATGTGCTTAGAAGCACTCCTGGCACTTCAGTGTTCAGAAAATGTTAGTTATGCCAGGCGTGGTGGCGCACGCTTGTAATCCCAGTACTTTGGGTGGCAGAGACCGGAGGATATGGGTTCGCGGCCAGCCTCAGCTCTCTTGCTCTCTCTCTCCCTGTCTCTCTCTCTCTCTCTCCTTAGTGAGGTCCTCCGCAACTTCATGAGACCTGGTTTCAAAATAAAGTATAAAAAATAGGGCCGGGGGCGTAGCGCGGAGGTAGAACGCCCCTGCGTTCAATCCCCGGTAGCACAAAAAAAAAAAATGTTAGTTACTATTATTATCATTGCTACTACTATCATTATTAATATTTCTATCACCACCAGAGCCCCTTCCTGTGCAATTTCTCATTTTCTTGTGGATTCCTCTCTCCTTTTGTCTTGGCTTCCAGGCAAATCACCCTCTCCTATGTCACTTTCTGCAAACAGGCCCTCCTGTCACAGCCGGGTCTCCTAGTCACTGTTGGTCCTCCTCTCCCAGGTCGCCTGAGGCTTGTCACCACACTGGGGAGCCAAAAGTGCAGTCCTCTCCTGCCGGAGAGGTCTCTATTTGCTTCACACTTCGATCCTTTCAATGCTTCCTCATGTTTGGTCTCAGCTTTAAGAAATCACTGCAGAGCCGGGTGTGATGATACACACCCATAATCCCAGTACTTGGGAGGCTGAGAAAGGAAGATCACAAGTTCGAAGCCAGCCTCAGCAACTTAGCAAGGCCCTCCGCAACTTAGCGAGAGATTGTTTCAAAATAAAAAAATAAATAGGTCTGGGGGTTGTTGCTCCGAGGTAGGATGCCCCTGGGTTCTATCCTCAGTACTAGAAAAAAGAAAAAGAAAAGAGAAATCATTGCACAAGGAGATGTTTCTTTCCTTAGTGCACTGAGCTCTGAGAGAGTTAATGTGCTTAGAAAACAGAGCCTGCGCTCTCTTCATTTGGGTGGGTGGCCTCCTTCCCCTTTCACTGGAGGGCGTGGACACTGAGGGGATGGCCAGGAAGGAAGAGCACTTTTCTCTCATCTTGATAACTGCAAACATCCAGCAGACACCATCGATGGCTGGGGTGGAAGGACCTGGCATCCTAGAAACATTGAATCAGGCATGCTGACATTGACAACTTGCTCATCATTAGTCGATACGCCCTGCTCAAGTTCCATCAGGTTCCCACAGCCCAGGGCTGGCCACGGCCCCCCAGTTGGGTGCCCGTCTGAATGTCAGTGTGCCTGTGCGAGGGGCGTCCAAGCCGAAAATGAGAACTCGCCCATCATCAGCGAGATGGATTGGGCCGTAATTGATTTTCCATAGACAAATGCTTTACATTTTGGTAAACCCTTTGTAACATCTTAGTCAAATTAAACCAAGCCCTTTCAAGTCAGATTTATAGTCCATAGGATTCCACTTAACAGAGACAGGCGATGCAATTTCAGGGCAATTTACAGGGTATTTCGTTTAGACACAGAACCAATCCTTGTCAAGGCCCTGGAGGTAACAAGAAATCTTCCTCTACTCATTTGCTTAGAAGCAGCTGTAGTTCATTCTACCGGGGCCGAGCAGCACGTGGCCCTTTGCGAGTGGCTTGGTGTAGTAGATTTTATCACCCGTACTGATTGAAGGGGCAATCACCAAAAAGAGGGAAGAGAAAAGAAGGCAGGATCTGCCCAGGGCATTCAAGGCCTTTGCATGATTTAAGAAATGGTGACCACTCTGGGTGCACAAATTACTACAAGGCCTGTTTCCTGCAGCGCCTCACAGAGCACAGAGTTGGGACTTAAGTCCTGGCTAGATTTTCATCCCCACCTGCCCCCAGACAGGCTCCCTTGAGTAGAGTGCAACCTGCCAACTGCACAGCCGCCCTCAGAGAGGCAGCTCAGGAAATTTACATAAGTGCACTACTTTCTTTAATGCTCACTGCACTAGGAGGTTTGAATTTCTGCCCCATTTTATAAACAAGGAGAGCTGGGAGAGATTATACATTGTGTTCATGTAAATATACGTTGAGCTGGGATTCTAGCTTAGTCTGTCAGATCCTAAAACCAAACTGTCTCCAAATTCGTCATGAAATGTGGGATCAGTTGAAGGGCTTGGGAATCTTCTTTCCAAGGGCTGAGGATCAAATCTTTGGAGGTGCTATTGAGAGGGAGGAGCACATTCTTGGGGGGGGGCCTTCAGCTTCTGCTACGATGACTGTACTGATAGGGGGAGGGCAGTTTTCCCTAGTGACAGAGTTCTGCCATCAGGATGAAACCACCCTCCTGTTGACCCAGAGAATGACAAGACTAGAGTTTTAACCAACAATTGCTGGTCCCTGTTCTCCAGGACCTGCAGGTAAAGCTGGGACGAGAGAGGAGCTTGGGCAAGCCACTCCACCCTTCCGAGTCTCTGACTCTGGGGAAAGGCATACATCCTCCTTCTGAGCATCTTTCAGGCTTGTGAGAGTCAAAGAAGGAAGCAAGTGGACTCCCATACCCTTGCAAATGACATGAGAAATAAAGAAAATGTATCGCCTCTTTTGTGTGTATGTGTGGTACTTGGGCTTGAACCCAGGGACGTCCTACCTCCAAGCTACACCCCCGGTCTATTTAAAATTTTACTTTTTTTTGCGGTACTGGGGATTGAACCCAGGGGCATTCTACGTCTGAGCTACACCTCCAGCCCTATTTTTTATTCTTTATTTTGAAATAGGGTCTCACTAAGTTGCAGAGGGCCTCACTAAGTAGCTGAGGCTGGCCGCGAACCCAGATCCTCCGGTCTCAGCCTCCCAAGTACTAGGATTACAAGCGTGTGCCACCATGCCTAACTTTTATCTTTTGTTTTGAAACAGGGTCTCACCAGGTTGCTGAGGTTCCCACTAAGTTGCTGAAACTGGCCTCGAACCTGCGACCCTCCAGCCCCAGCCTCCCAAGTACTGTTATTGCCTTTTTGAAAAAGCAAAATCGATACCATTTAAAGGACTGTCTTTTATGCTGAGACTAAACCCCTGTTACCACTTTGTTTTCAAAAATGACCTTTATTAAACTAAAGAACTTAATTGTGTGCACACGCACATGCACACACGTGTATATGTACAAGTGTCACTAATCCAAGATCCGCTGTTACGCAAAGGATCTCTGCCTCTTGTTCCATTTTTCACAGTTCAGAAGTGGAAGCTTCAAACATGAGTCTCTAATACCAAGATACCAGGGTTTCTGGATTGTTTGCTTTTTGCTTTGCTGCACTGTTTAATAGCTGACTTTTCTTCCTGTAGCTCCACAGAGGGAGACTCAGAGGGAATGTTCTGGATTTGAATATAATCAGTAAAACTTCATTAATCCTTCCCCCTGGCTTCCACAATGTCAAGTATAGTTGGTTCCAGAGAACATGTTGGACCCAAATGGCCAGATGTTTGGAGTCTATAACCCAGTGCAAACACAGAGAGCTGCTGGCCCTGAGCTAGGTGAGGCTCAGGTGGCCGGAATTAGCCCATGATAGGTCCAAGTTCTAGCCAAGTTACATCGTTCAAAGAGATGCAGAACACTCAGATGTAGCGTGGGACCTGATTAAAATTGGAGATCTCAGGAGTTTTGACAAAGGAGTCTTTGTTCTGTTGTAACCCCTGGGCTCTAAATTCTTGTCCCTGGAAAGTGAGATAGCAATGAGGAAGTGGGGTGTCAGGGCCCCAGTGAAGATGATTGGGAATAAGAAAGAAGCTTCATTCTTAATCAGATTTGCCATATATATATATATATATTTTTTTTTTTGCGGTACTGGGGATTGAACCCAGGGGCGTTCTAACTCCATGCTACACCCCCGGCCCTATTTTTTTATACTTTATTTTGAAACCGGGTCTCACAAAGTTGCAGAGGGCCTCACTAAGTAGAGAGAGAGAGAGAGAAAGAGAGAGAGAGAGAGAGAGAGACAGGGAGAGAGAGAGAGAGAGAGAGAGTTGAGGCTGGCCGCGAACCCGGATCCTCCGGTCTCTGCTTCCCAAAGTACTGGGATTACAAGCGTGCGCCACCACGCCCGGCCTAAGATTTGCCATATTTTTCAGCAAGGTTTCATGTTTTGGAGGCTTGGTCCTCAGTGGGGCGATGCTGGGAGGTGGAGTGAACCTTTAAGGGGCGGAGCCTAGTGGGAGGTCCGTAAGCAAGTGGGGGAACTGCCCTCAGGTGCTCTCCTAACACCCTGAATTGGTGCCCCATGCAACCAAGCTGCCATAACAGTCAGCCTGAGCCCTGAATTGATCTCTGGCTTGCTGTCTTGCAATATGATCTCTTGCCATCATAAGCATCCTTTGTCATGAAGTCCTCACCAGAGCCAAGCTGATACAGGCACCAGGCACTTGAACCTCCAGAAGTGGGAGCAAAAGAAACCTCTTTTGTTTAGAAAATTACTGCGCCTCAGATCATTTGTTATGGTCATGAAAAAATGGACGAATACCAGATCCAATATAAAAGCAAGCTTATGTGATCTGGATAAACACGGTGAGTATTCCAGGGTGACTAAAAATGGGTGGCCACAGAGTTTCACAGGGCTCTTGACTCCCCAGCCTAGTGACACTAGATAACCGTCAAGGACTGCAACTCCACTCTCACTAGCGAGGTCGAGCTTCAGAAGGTGCAAATTGTTCTTGTCTGGGCTGGTTAAGTAACTGGGCCAGCATATTCAGGAATTGAGTTCCGGGAACCTCAGCAAAAGCAGAACCCAGGCAGACAGAGGCAGATAGATGTTGGAGCTCATCTGAACCTTCACGCTGCCTAAACATAACGAACAACATTCCTCTAGATTCTATCCACGACCAAGGCAAGAGAGGAAGGCAGCGGAGAGAAGATGGCAAGGAAGCCCAGCAGGTAAGCACATTCCACCTGAACACACTTGGTAGTAAGATGCTGTCTCCTGGGAGCAATTCTTTCATTTGAGGAAAAAGAAAAAACCTCACTAGAGACACAAAGCAAATCCCAAATCAAAATCTGGGTTCAAACCTGAGTGGATATAACTGTAGACTATATATATATATATATATATATGGTGCACACCTGTAATCCCAGCAATTTGTGAGGCTGAGGCAGGAGGATTGTAAGTTTGAGGCCAGCCTGGGCAACCTCCAGAGACCTTGTCTCAAGATTTAAAAGTGTGTGTGTCAGAGGTTCTGAGTTTGTTGCTAAAGCAATAGAGCACCCTTGGGTTCAATCTCCAGTACTGCAAAAAATACAAATATTATGAAAGATTTCAAATAAACAAAGGTAGACAAAGTAGTACAGTGAAGCATTGGGTCACCTCAGCAGCCACAAGCTCTCTGCCCGTCTTGATTCATCCTTCCCACTCTATTATTGCAATGTTTAACCACTCCTTTTTTGTGTATGTCTGCCTTCAAAACGTATCCCAATGGTGGTGGGTGCCTAAAATTCCAGTACTTGGGAGGCTGAGACAGGAGGATTGCAGTTTTGAAACCAGCCTCAGCAACTTAGCGAGACCTTCAACAATTTAGTGAGACCCTGTTTCAAAACACAGAATAAAATTTAAAAATAGGGCTGGGGGTGTAATTCAGAGGTGGGATGCCTCTGGGCTTAATCCCCAATACCTACCTCCCAAACACACACACAAAATGCATCCCAATGGTGACATTTTATTTAAAGTAGCCAGAATTATTTGCAGTTTAAAGAGCAAGGAATTTGTGGACAATGCAGTCTGCACATTAAATCTAAAGAAGATGCAATTTTAAATTATGCATATGCAGAGTAGGGAAGGCCCTTCACCAGCAAACCACAGAGACTGAGACCCATCTTTCATTCTGGCAATACCGGCTCCCTGGGATCTCTTGAATCAAGCTGTATTCCCCAAAGTACTGGGGTCTTTTATATTAGTTTCACTAGGGTAGTTCTGGTTCTTACTTGTAGCAGAGCTTGGTAAATGAGAGGCCACCTGAGAAGCAATTAAACTAAACCAGAAAATCTTTCCTGTTCGTTTCATCTTGTCCTTAAATAGTTTACACATCAATTGAACTGGGAAGAACTCATGGTGGTTTACGATGATTGCTCCAGTAGGGGTCAGTGCCTAATGAGTTGGGTACTTATCTGTGACCCCGACAAGATGACTGTAAATGAAGGGATAAGAGGACCAATGGGACTCCTTCACGGAGCTGCCCACAGAATCCAGAGAACAGAAACCCGCGGAGCTAGGTAGACAGAGAAGCAGAAGCGGGTAGAGTTTGGAACATTGAAATTCCCAGGACATATAGTTTAGAAAAATAAGGTCTTGATTCTAATCTAAGCTCTTGGTATATTACAAAATGCCTATTCCACATACTTTTTGTTCTGGTACCACACTTATTCTCCTGTATTTATAATATCTCATAAACTTGTGGTTCCCATCAAATGACTCAGTTGATGAGGATGTCTTTGTGTGTGTGTGTGTGTGTGTGTGTGTGTGTGTGTGTTACTAGGGATGAGACCCAGGGGCATTCCACCTCTGAGTTACACCCCCAGCCCTGTTTTACTTTTCATTTTGAAACAGGGTATTGCTAGGTTGCTGAGAGTCTCTCTACATTGCTGAGGCTGTCCTCGAACCTGCAATCTTCCTGTCTCAGCCTCCCAAATACTAGGATTACAGGCATGTACCACCATGCCCCATTGAATATCTTCAATTACTACAAAATATATGCATATTGGCAAGGTTGAGGACATGCTATCCCCAAACCTGGCACCTTGGCATATTAAATATTTAAATCTGAAGGCATTTGAGAGATACCAGGTGCATAAAAATCTTTCTCTGAAGTAGGCCATGAGACTCTCATCTGAGAGGTGCCCTGTCTGGACCCAGAGGAAGGATCCTCCTGTTTCCAAAGACAGAGGGGCAGCAGAGAGAATATGAAGCAACAGGCCTTGCCACATTCCCCTGTTTCCTACTCTTAGTTCACGCCCTTCATCCTATCACTTTTTCCCTTGTTTTCTGGTCAGCATTCTTGCAGCAATAATCTAAAAGACTGACCATGTAACTTAGAGGAAAGAAGATTAATTTCCTATGGTTTGGTGTTCAATACATGTGAGGCCGGGGACCATGGATCTCAAGGCATGGCGGCAGGGGGCAGAGAGAAAGAGAGAGAGCATATGGGCTGTGCTCCTCACATCATAGAGGCCGGAAGCAAGAGAGAGTGAGCAGAGGGATGAGGAATCATTTATATAATCCCCAAGGCCACATCCCCAGGGACCCAGCTCCAGTCACACCCTACTGGCCTGGGTCAAAATATTAATAAATGAGCTCTTTCGGGGACATTTTATATCTAACTATATAACACCTTGTCTCTCCCTTCTTCACCAAATCTTATATAAAAACACTGGTTTGCCCAGTGTGGCGGCACAAGCCTGTAATCCCAGTTCGAGGCCAGCCTCAGCAACTTAGTGAAGCCCTCAGCAACTTAGTGAGACCCTGTTTCAAAAACAAACAAACCAAAAAAGGAAATAAGGCTGGGGGTGTAGCTCAGAGGTAGAATGCCTCTGTGTTCAATCCCTGGTACCACAAAAACAAAACAAACAAGCAAATAAACTCTGGTTTAACTATTTCTTCAGGTCTTTATTTCCTTTTGAAGACTCCATGTCAAGTAAAACTTGTATTAAATAGACGTGCATGCTTTTCTCTGGCTCATCTGTCTTCTGTAATGGGGAACCCAGCTGAGAGATTAGAAGGGTGGAAGGAAAATAGAGTTTTCCCTCCCCGTGATGTCAATGTGAGTCTGGTAGAATGCGACAATGAGGCCTATTCCACAAAGCATCACAGAAGCATACTGAAAAGAGAAAAACAAAGCAAAGATCTTAGTACAAGTGCATTTTCAATGTAAACAGATAAAATCCTACTGATTTTGACATCCTACGACATCATCAAAATGCTCAGTAATCAGCAAGCTGGCATAAGTTATCTCTTCACCATTCACGAGCTGCAGTAGCCAGGCTTTTCCTGGGGGATCCACATCACCAGAGACAGAGCTCAAAACTCCAATGCTAGAAAGCTCTTGGGGATGAGAGGAGAGGAGCTGGTGGGGAGTCAGGAAGACGACTGCGTAAGCCTGCAGATCAGTGGAACTGAGCCCCAGCCCTGCCGTCAGGGAGGGAGACCACAGAGGGTGGTGAGGACTGAGGCCACGTGAAAAGCACAGGCCTGTCATTAATTAGCTCCAGCCAAATGCAAATGCGGAGGCTGTGTTGCCACATAACTTCATTTTTCAGGAGAAGCCATGAATGTAGACAACATTTCCTGATTTTTAAATGTTGACAAGAGTGATAAATTCAGGAAGGAAGGGAGGGAGAGAGGGAGGAAGGGAAGGAAGGAAAGAGGGAGGAAGGAGGGAAAAATGAGGGAGGGATCACTTTGCAGGCCCACTTAGTAGGAAAATGAATCACAGGACTGAATCACTTTGCAGGCCCACTTTGCAGGGAGTCAAACAGGAGGCATTCACAAGCCGAGGGCTGCTTCCGTGAATGCAAGGTAAGGCACACAGATGGTAGGTCCCTGAAGGATAGGTGGGTCTCAGTGTCTGAGACGATGCCTCCCCCGCTTTCCCCCTCACAGGTTAGCTGGAAACCGCCACAGGACAATGAACCGGGGAGACAGGGTTCCTGCCAACTTCTCCTGAGCTAGATCATCATCCTATATCTTCATTTTGCACAAGCTGATATGAATCCCATACAGAGCAAACCTATACTCAAATATAAATACAAGGATGTATTTTTAAAGCAAAGCACACATGACCGAGTTATTATTCATTCCTTCAAATTACCCATGCTATTACTCCAGGAGTGCGGATCACAGAATTTAATATCAATATTTAATTTAAGATCCATTGGTTCAATAAAAAGAATGAGCACGTGTTTCTGGAGTGTCCACTGTGGCTGGGAACTACACAGAACAGAGAAACCAGCACAGGGGGGTCCTTGCTGAGCCGCGCTCCAGTGGGCAGGAGATGGATTCTTTACCATACACAATGGTCGCAATGGGGACAACCAGCCCTGGTCCTTTCCTGTTCTTACCTCCCAGGCTGTGTGCCACAAGCAAAGCACTGAATTTCCCAAATATCCTTTTCTTCACTGAAAAAACAGTGAAAAATCTTTTCTCAGATTTGCAGAAAGGATTCACGTAGTTGTCTCAGTCAACATCCTCACTACTATAATCCAAAAGACCTGTCCACACAACATAGAAGGAAGATTTTTTTTTTTGCAGTACTGGGAATTAAACCCACGAGCATTCTACCTCTGATCTATACCCCCAGCCCTATTTTTTATTCTTTATTTTGAAACAGGGTCTCACTAAGTTATGGAGGCCCTCACTAAGTAGCTGAGGCTGGCCGCGAACCTGAGATCCTCCTGTCTCAGCCTCCCACGTACTGGGATTACAAGCGTGCGCCACCATGCCTGGGAGATTTATTTGCTCACGGTTTCTTGGGGATTCTGGGTTCAGTCCATGTGAGGCCAGGGTCTATGGATCTCAGGGCATGACGGCAAGAAGCAGAGAGAGGGAGAGCACACGGGCTCTGCACTTCACATCATGAAGGCCAGAAGCAGAGAGAGCCAGCAAGCAAGAGAATTCAAAGACACAAGCACAATCCCACAGTCACAGAGACCCACCTTCTCCAGCCACACCCCACCAGCATAGGTTACCACTAAGATACTACTGATGAGAGAATACAACCCTCATGACTCAATGACATCAACTCCGATCACCAATTTATGAGTCCTTCAGGAGACATTCTGTATCTAACTATAACAATAGTTTGTTTTTTATTGTGGTGCTGGAGATTGAATCCAGGGGGCATTGTACCTCCAAGCTACACCCCCAGCCCTATTTTTATTTTGTATTTGGAAACAGGGTCTCTTTAAGTTGCTGAGAGCCTAAGCTAAGTTGCTGAGGCTGGCTTCAAACCTTCGATCCTCTTGTCTCAGCCTCCCAAATACTAGGATTGCAGGCACGTGCCACCACTCCCAGTTCATGATAGAATATTAAAGTCCCAGTTCAATGCCTGGTGCCCCTCAGATGAGAAAATTTTTATAACATTTCTGTGCTTTGGCGTTCTCATCTATGCATGGGGGATAATAATAGTTACTAGCTCTGAAAATTGATAGGAAGAGTAAAAGAGATCATGCATACACAGTGCTTAGAATAAAGCCTGGCGCTTACCATGTACTCAATATATACATAAATATTAGCTATTATTTTTCAATACTTATTATTATTATAATATAGACATTATTATGGGAAAAATCTATGCTTGTGTTGGGTCATCCATGGCATAAATGAAACATTCTCCATAAACAGAAGTGCTCTCTAAGTGATGCCAGGGACTTGTTGGCTCTCTGCTCATACCTTTCCAGTAGGCGGGAGTAGTAATTAAGTGTTTTGGTTTAAAAGAGATATGTAGCCTGGTCTAATGGCATACACCTGTAATCCCAGTACTTGGGAGGCTGAGACAAGAGGATCACAGGTTTGAGGCCAGCCTCAGCAACTTAACAAGACCCTCAACAACTTGGCGAAACCCTGTTTCAAAATAAAAACAGCTGGGGGTGCAGCTCAGAGGTAGAATGCCCCTGAGCTCAATCCCCAGTACCAAAAAAAAAGAAAAAGAGAGAGAGAGAGACAGAGACAGAGAGACAGAGAAATGAGACTTTTTCCTGGCTCAGCTGGTGCACACGGTGGTGATTGGCAGCGGTGAGGTTGAAGCTCTGAGCGCCAGACACTTAGGCTATGAAGTGTTCCTCTATGTGTGCAAATGAACGTACACTAAGGTAGGAGTCAGTTCCAGAGAGGGAGGCAGCCTCCCCTCCACACAGCCTCCTCCAACTCAGCTTTCCAGTTGAGTGGCGTGAGAACAGACCGTCAGAGGCTCAGAGAGCTCAGCCCCTGGCAGACGGGGTGGAGCTGGTGGAGTAAACAGGGCAGTCAAGGAAACTGAAGTGCCAGAAAGAAGAAAATGGGCGCCATCCCTGTGTATTAACCTCACGTCTGGGAGCACAAGTTGCATTGATTTAGTTATTTATTTTTGGAAGGAGTGAAAATGAGAAAAGAAGATGAACTGGATTCTTTCTTTCTTTCTTTTTTTTTTTTTTGGTACTGGGGATTGAACCCAGAGGCATTCTACCTCCGAGCTACACCCCAGCCCTACTTTTTTTTTGTGGTACCAGAGATTGAACCCAGGGGCATTCTACCTCCGAGCTATACCCCCAGCCCTATTTTTTATTCTTTATTTTGAAACAGGGTCTCACTAAGTTGCAGAGGGCCTCACTAAGTAGCTGAGGCTGGCCTCGAACTCAGATCCTCCGGTCTCAGCCTCCCAAGTACTGGGATTACAAGCATGAGCCACCATGCCCGGCTTCTTTTTTATTTTGAAACAGGGTCTTGCTATGTTGCTGAGGCTGGTCTGGAACCTGTGGTCCTCCCATCTCAGCTTCCCAGGTACTGAGATTACAGGTGTGCACCACCACACCTGGCTTGCACTGGATTCTTGCAGCAATCAGCCAGGTGTCTGAGGAAATCCCTTAATGTGCACTTTCTTCAGTTACCCTATTTGCAATAATATTTAAGTGCCTGAAACGTACTGGGAGGTCCTTGAAAGAAAGGCACTCCATAAAAGCAAATGGTTCTCATCATCCTTTGGGGTCTTTGCTCCTGGCATCCTGGTGGCTCCGGCCATAAAGGTCTGAGAGGGACATGGCCTGAGAGAGCAATAAAGAGGAGGAGGTGGGAAAAGATGGGGCCCTGTTCAGCTAAGACATCAGGATGGCAGGTTGTGGGCGGCTGCTTAATTGAGAGCCCCTCCCTCCTGGAAGGAAAAGCTGGCAGAAAGCTTTGTCTGGTATGAATGGAGGTCTCAGAACAGTGAGAGGAGACAAGAAGCTGGCTGAAACGGCGCATGGCATGGGGGAAGGTTTAGCAAAGAAGCAGGGATGCCATCTGCCACCTCCCTCTGTTATCTGGCTGAGAAGGAACCCCCTGGTGCACAGCCTGTCCTGGACCTGAGTCACCACAGACAAGCAGCTGTGCGACCCTGTCCTTAAGCATCAGGTCAGGTCCTTTTCCTAGGCCCCCAGGGGCTATGCAACCTGCCGTAGGAGGTGATGCCAAAGGGCCTTGGTGGAAGAGAGGGAGTGTGGGCAACTGAGCTGCTCTGGGCTGGCTGAAAAGAAGGAAAGCTGGCCTCCAAAAAGTACCCAGTGAGCATAAAGCCAACATCTGGAAAGAGCTGGAAGCAGGTCTGGATTTCAAGCGTGGGCATCTCCATGTGCATACATTCCAACTTGTGTATCCACCAAAACACAGACACCGCATGTGCACAGACCAGGAGCCCAGGCCTGGGCAGAGTGGCAGAAAGTTGCGCATTCCAGGAAGGGAGAAGAATGGAATGATAGAAAAACTGTGATTTCCACGATAGGTTGTTATTTAGTCAGAGAATTTTGGAAACAAATTGTATGTATGTATATATGTATGTATGTATGCATGTATGTATGTATGTATGAATGTATGTATGATTCGGACTGAAATTCAGTGGGTATTTTCAAATCTATGCACCTTGCACATAACTGGAACTCAAGGTTTATTGTATGGATACTTGAGAGAACGGAAGAAAGAAAGGAAGAAAATAAAGGAGGAAAAGAAAGGCAGTCTGACTTATTTCTAACCAGAAGAGAGTAGATGAGGGTAAGGGTAGCCTTGAAGGTCAAATCATTCTTCTTTTATCTTTACTAACTAGAAAGAGGTTGTTCTTCTTCTATAGAAATATTTAAAAAGGAGAAGGGTGGCTGGGTGCAAGATGGCTTAGACTTCATATTTTCTCCATTCTGTTTCCTTCTATTTGGGTGAACGGGGAGGGTCACCTCACACTGTTCTTTCTCTGGTAATGGAAAATCAAGGTGAGTTCACAGAAGGAGGGAGACCTGGGAGGTAGAAGACCCAGAAGTAGAGCCGGACCAGAACTTTGAGGCAAGAATGTAGCCATCTGTCCAGGAGTTCCTCCTCTGTTCTTTTTCATGGTTTCTTTTTGCTCTTCCTTGTTATATGGTTAGGGTCTCTGTTTATTTTTAACATTTCAGCATCTTCCAGCTGTGCTAAGAGAAGCAAGAGCCAGTTATTCGTGTCCACACAAACACTTGCAAAAGCCAAAGGATTAAAGGGAATGTGACTCCCTCGTGGTGGAATTGTGACAGCAGGGGGAACCCACATGGGATCCCTCAACCCCAAAGAAGACAAACTTCGGGGGACAGGTCTACCTGGTGAGTTGTGGTTCACTTCCTTGTGATTCTCCTTCTAGTGCTAAATCCTTGAAGATTCGTGCTTTCCTTTAATTAGGGGAGACAGTCCTCATATAAGGAGTCCCAGAAAGGGAAATAGAAGGCCACATACTGAAAATCAATCCTAAAGAATCAGTTCCATTTCTATCCCAGTCCACCATGACCAACTGCAAAGATGAAGGTAGAAGCCAGAAGACATGCTCCGCCCCACAGCCACGAAGACATGCTCCGCCCCACAGCCACAAAGCAGGGAACAGAACCAGGATGTGGGGCCACAGACCACAGGCCTTTTGGCACATGTTAGTTGGGAGTAACAGAGAAAAAAGTTGAGAATTATTTTCCAGGAGCCGAAAAGCCCAGTCTCTGCCAGCATTTTCCTGATCCCCAAGGAGCACCTGTTTCCACAGCAACCATAACTTGAGAATGCTGTCCTCAAGCTAACTATCCCAGGAAAATATTGAGCCAGGGCTACCAATTCTAGATGAGCAAAAAGAGCACTGGAGATGAGTCACAATCTTCGTGTGGATTAGGGAGGTTTGAAGAAATTGGTTCTGTGGTTAGAGGCCGCCATCTGTCCCCATCCTCAGCTCTGCCCTGGTGACACCGGACTGAGTTCCTGCCAGCTCCTGTCCCCACTGAACTTGGTGACTCATCCTGCCATCTCCACCAGATGATGATAGTGATGATCACCAGGGTGATGGTGAAGGTGACAATAACAATGTATAACATTGTTATTGTCAATAACAATGTATAACAATAACAATGTATAACGATAACAATAACAATAGCAATAACAATGACGATAATGACAGTGATGATATGGATGGCAATGATGACGGCCACAATGACAACTGATGGTGACAATGACAATAATGATGACGATGATGACAGCAGTGATCATCATGATGACAAGGACATGGTGATGATGCTGAGTACGGTGATGATGATGACGATGATGAAAGTAACAGTAATCACAGCAGAAGTGAGCATTGATTGCTAAGCGCTTCGTATGCATTTTATTTTGCTTCACAAAGTACACACTATTCTTGACCCATTTCACTGATGAGGAAAATCCCCAGAAGCTCTGAGAAGTTAAATCACTGGCCAGAGGCACACAGCCCGCAAGAAGGACTCGGTGCTCAGCTCTGTGTAACAACAAAGTTATTCTTTGAAGCAGCTGAACAGATCAGATTCTCAAACAGGCTGCTTCGATTCAATTCTGGCTCGACCTTACCAGCTGTGCCTACATATCATCATCTGTGAAATAGGAGCAGCAATAATAGCTCCCTCCTGGGGCTTCTGTGTATGTGACAGAGAGAATTAAAAGACTTAATGTATGCAAAGCAGTGTTTTCTAACTTTCATATGCATATAATTTACCTGGGGATCTTGTTCAAATGTGCTTTCCAGTTTGGAAGATCTGGGGCGAGGCCTAGGAATCTGCAATTCTGACAAGCTCCCTGTTGTTGCTGAGACAACAGGTATACAGACCACAGTCTAGTTAGCAAAACTGTAAATCAGCTTGGGTGGTATATAATAAGCAATAAAGAGGTGTAGGTTTTTGTTTCCACTGTTATTAGTTGAGCCTTCCCTAGCCACATCCCTGAGCTAGTCCAAGTATATTTTCTGAAGGGTTGAAGCCCTGGAAACTGCCACTGACCACACTCCCTGACACTAATATGCCTCTTCCTGACCCTTTCACTTGCCCATCCTCCTTCCTCTCAGGATGGATCCCTGTGGTTTATGTTGGCCTTGGATGGACAGAAATTCCTGATGCTACAAGGGAAAGAAGAGGCCTTGCCCACCATTCCCTGTGTTCATCCTCCATTCCTGGACTGTGCCTGCCTCACTAACATTTTTACTCTTTTTGAGAGTTCCCAGGAACCTTGCACATCTGAGCCACAAACATCCGTGATCACCTTAAAGGCAGAAATCCAGATGAAACTTATTCCAAATCACTTTTAGACATGAATCAACCATTTTTGCTAAAGATCGTTTTGTTTACAGTTCTGAGAGTCATTTCTTCATTATTTCTGATGTGTCAACTAAAGATAGAAGAAACACAGCATGGCAGGAGGCATGAATGGGCTTGTCCTAGCTCACTTTGCATCGCTGTAACAGGATACCTGTGGCTGGGTAATTTGTAAAGATAAGAAGTTTATTTCCCTTAGCTGTTGAGGCTGTGAAGTCCAAGATCAAGGGACTGCCTCTGGTGAGGGCCTTCTGGTTACATCATAGCATGGCCGAGGGCATCAGACGGTGAGAAGGCGGGAGAGTGCTAGATCAGGGCTCTCTTATAAAGCCCCTAGTCCAGAATCTTTCTACACTGTTGGTGGGATTGCAAATTAGTAAAGCCACTATGGAGATCAGTGTGGAGAATCCAGAAAACCGGGAATGGATTCACCATATGATCCATCTAGACCACTCCTGGATATCTTTCCAAAGGAATTGAAATCATAATACTGCAGTGATTCATGAATATCCATGTTTATAGCAGCACAATTCACAATAGCCAAATTATGGAACCAACCCAGGTGTCTATCAACAGATGAATGGATTACAAAATTATGGGATATACACACAATGGAATTCTACTCACCAATCAAGAAGAACAAAATTATGTCATTTGCAGGAAAATGGATGGACCTAGAGAACATTATGCTAAGTGAGATTAGCCAGACACAGAAAGTGAAGGGTCATATGTTCCCTCTCATATGCAGAATCTAGGAGTCGTCAGGTTACAAGAGGGATTTTAGATAATGGAGAAGAAATCCCAGTGAAGTGATGGAGAAGGTCTATAGGAGGGTGGGGGTGGGGGAGGAGAATTAATGAAGAAAACACTTCCATTATGTCATGTACATATGTGAAATTATCAATGCCAATCTCAATATCACGTATGGGGAAGAGGAGGGAGTGGAGAGGGAGCTGGGAGGAAGATCACCAAGTGATTGTGCATGTATGTCCCTGTCAGTCTGAACTACATTAGGATGTGAGACTACAATGCATCAATAAAAGTATTAAAAAATAAAAATGAGATTCCACAGGTCTGACCAAAAAGCCCCTAATCCCATCATGGAGCTCCACCCTTATAACCTCATCTCACCCTATTTCCCTCTTTATAAATGCTCCACTTCCAAACACCATCAGTATACAAAGTTGAAGATCAGGTTTCTGACACGTGAAGTCTCGAGTAGCACATCTAGACCCTAGCAGGGCTACTCCCATGAACAGCCTTCATCGTACGTTGTCCATGTGGATTGATTATCTGAGCACACAGAGGTTTCACCTCTACTGGGATCTTCACACACATGTCTTCATCCCCAAGAAGGAGAAAGGGGATGAGTCTGCATTCTCCTGCCGCTGACCCAAGCAGGGGATCAGACGAGAGCAGAATGATTGTATCCACACGCACACTTGAATGGGCACTGGTGGGATGCCCAGGTCTTCGTTCCAGGAAAAGGGTGTTTCTCTGAAAGCCGGGGGTTGCTATTGGTGATAGTTGTCACTGATCAGTCACTTCAGGGTCACCTCTGCGTAGGGGTGTAAAGCTGGCCATCCCAGCCTGCCACAGACAACTCTGAATAGCTCTTCTGACTCAAGAGCTCCCCTTGCAATTCATCAAGACCGTCCTTGCACTTGGGCCATCACAGCTGGACTGTCTCTCTCCCCACTCCTGCTTGCTCTTACTCCCTTCCCCAAGCGTTATTCCAAGGGCACTCTAGATGCTATAACCAGTTACCAAAACCTTGGTGGCTTCATATTACAGAAATGTATTCTCTTAGAGTTCTGGAGGTTAGGAGTCTCACAAGGCCAGCATGAAGACATCGGTGGGGCCTCGTTCCATCCGAAAGTTGGTCAGGGAAGTCCATTTTCTTTCCTTTTCTGACTTCTGGAGGCTGCCAGCACTCCATGCTTTGTGGTCCCTTCCTCCATCTCCAGAAACCAGCAGCAGAGCCACTCCAAATCTCTCTCTAAGACCTCTGCTCACAGTTCCCTCTTCTGACTTCTGATCCTCCCGACCAGGAGAACTCTTATGATTCTACTAGACTCATCCAGACACTCTCCCCATCTCAAGGCCTTTAACTTGCTCACATCTACAAAGTATTTTCACCATATACAGTAACATAGTCACAGGTTCCAGGGGTTCAGAGAGCATTTGGAGGGGGGATTATTCAGACTTCCACAGATGCTCCTTAATAAGCATGATGAGGGCTGGGCGTGGTGGCGCACGCTTGTAATCCCAGTACTTTGGAAGGCAGAGACCGGAGGATCCGGGTTCGCGGCCAGCCTCAGCTCTCTCTCTATCTCTCTCTCCCTGTCTCTCTCTCTCTCTCTCTCTCTCTCTACCTAGTGAGGCCCTCTGCAACTTCGTGAGACCCGGTTTCAAAATAAAGTATAAGAAAATAGGGCCGGGGGTGTAGCAAGGAGGTAGAACGCCCCTGCGTTCAATCCCCGGTACCACAAGAAAAAAAAATAAGCATGATGAACAGAGGACTCCAACTCAAAGACTGCTTCCTGGAGCAGTCTACCTATAACGGTATGATTTAGCAATGCTGCTTCCACGGCCTGACTTACTTCAACTCTAGATTTGTCTCACTAATAGTGAGAGAAGAGAGCAACCCATGTAGATTACCTGCAGCGTTCAAGAATCCAAATGAAACCTCTTCAATGCCATCTTTCAGTGTTGGCTTTAGAGAATCTGCATACGCCTATCTGAATAATAAAGAATTAGCATTAGCTTTGTCCAAAGAGAGATCTGGTTTTTGCCCTTGGTTCCTAGTAGGTAATCTCTAATCCTCTGCAATGACCTGCCTAATAAGAATGTTGGTGTTTACCTGGGGACCTAGGATTATGCTGAATAGCCTAATAATGTGATTTATGGTGGGGATTTAGGTCAACAAGGTATCTGAGGTCAGTCATTTGTGTGGTCCACCATGTCTATGTGATGAAAACCCAATTAAAAAAAAAGACTCTGAACACAAAGTTCAGAGTGAGCATCTCTTGTTGGTAATACTCCTTGGGTATTTTTATACATCAGGGCAGGGGGAAGATAACATTGCCCACAACTCCAGCAAGAGAACAACCCGGAGCTTCAGTGTGGACTCTCCTCACCTCTTCCCCCTGCATCTCCTCCTTTGGTGGATTTCTATTGATATCCTTTGGTTTTAATCCACTGTAACCCCAAGTCTAACATCTTTCAATAAGCCTGTGAGTTCTTATAGCAAATGACCAAACCTGAGGATGCTCTTGGGGACTTGGAATTGTCATCACACATGATGGTAGTCTGGGGACCCTCTAACTCTTATGCACTGTAGGAAATTTCTCCAGAAACCTTCCCCCTCAACAAGAACTTTACCCCTTCTTTAACTTCCCCATTCTAATTCCTTGATCAGCTATTCTCTGCATCTACCTTCAGAGAAGAGCAACTGGCTCTCCTCCTTACCTGGTACAAAGCACAGCTCAGGAGAAAAGAAAAATGGAGTGATTTTTTTAATCTTCTTGGGACCTAGAAGGATGGAGAAATGATTGGACTCCAAAGTTTAGACACTAGGTATATTAAAGGCCAGAAACAGCACACAGGTCAACCTCTTTTTATTGTGTTGCTCTCATAAACTGGAAATGCAGAGATAAGAAGGACAACCTCCACGGACAGGGTGCGCCTGAAAGGGACAGAACCAAGCAACCATGCGGTAAGTGATTTACCCCTGTAGGTGCCAATGACAAACAGAAAAAAGATGTTTACAGATGCCTTTCTTTTCTGAACATGCCAGTAAGATCAGCGTGAATGTTCCATCAACTACATTTACCTTTTAAGTCAATAGATTTTCTTTCTTCTTCCCTTTTTTTTTTCAGCCTTGAATTTCTTTATGGTAGTCCCCCCTTATCTGCAAAGGATACATCCCAAGACCCCCAGTGGATGCCTGAAACTAGAGATAGTACTGAACCCTGTCTATACCATGTGTTTTCCTACATATGTATACCTATGATAAAGTTTAAGTCATAGTTAGGCACAGTGAGATATTACCAATAACTAGTAATAAAATAGTGTAATCATTGCAATATACTGCAATAAGAATTATTTTACTTTCCCGGACTTTTCCATTAAATAGTTTTGGATCTTGCATGGTTAAGTAAAATCATGAAAAAACAAAACCATGGGTAAGGGGAGATGACTGTATATCTTTATTTTAATAATAACTTTAGGGTGAATGTATTCCTTTTGCTTTTGTGTTCGGACCTCCCTCTAGAGAATTAGATTAATCATAATTATGTCTCCTGACATGCTGCTCTTTCCTCCCTGCATGCTGTCATGTTTGCTGGCTGTTTGTTTGTTTGTCTCCACATAATTTATTTTTAACAATGTAATAAGCACCTTTGAACCCACTTCCAAACGAAAGCTAAATCTATCTCAATAACTTATACTATACATGTATTCTCTATTTCCAAACATCTGCAAGAACATGTACTCTGTTTTCCAAGAGTAGCCAGACATGGTGGAAGGTGCCTGAGCCAGCTAGTTTGCAGACTGAGGCAGGCGGATCCTTTAAGCTCAGAAATTGGAAGCCAGTCTGGGCAACATAGCAAGACCCCATTTAGAAGAAAATATAAAACAAAAATAATAAGTATATTTCTGACAGTAAAATTAATAAGCTGTTATTCAGAAAATCAAAACCTTCAAACTACAGGCCAGCAGACCAAGAAAAAATAGTACCTGTAACTCATCCCTTCTACCCACCTCATCAACATAAGTTAATATTCTATTCTGGCATATTTATATTTAAATGTTTTCTACAGTTTAAGTTATAACATATGGAAAGTTTCACATCCTGCTTTTTTAACTTGTCATTGTGTATTAAACACTTCACGTACATACTTCACTTGACATTATGCATTTAATTCTCTTTTATTACTTTTGACATTGAACATTATAAGCTATACTTGGACAGTACCATAAGCGATTTAGCAATTGACTTATTGTTAGACATTTAGGCTATATGTTTTTTTTAGGGGGCTGCACAAGGAAATATGCTTAATAACATTTCCAAACAATATTTTATGCATAAGTATTATTTCATGTTTTAGTTAAAATTTCTATAAATAGGATAAGTAAAATAATGTAAAGCAAAACCAGAGATGAGGGGATACGGCTATATATCTTCATGTTAATAGCTTTTGTGAAGAGATGACCAACAAGCCGGGCGTGGTGGCGCACGCTTGTAATCCCAGTACTTTGGGAGGCGGAGAGCGGAGGATCCGGGTTCGCGGCCAGCCTCAGCTCTCTCGCTCTCTGTCTCTCTCTGTCTCTCTCTGTCTGTCTCTCTCTCTCTCTCCTTAGTGAGGCCCTCTTCAACTTCGTGAGACCCGGTTTCAAAATAAAGTATAAAAAATAGGGCCGGGGGCATAGCACGGAGGTAGAACACCCCTGCGTTCAATCCCCGGTATCACCAAAAAAAAAAAAAAAAAAAA